>PVKU01002972.1:0-28300 GCA_004027475.1 Anoura caudifer
AAGATTGCTCTATCCAGCAAAGCTATCATTTAGAATGGAAGGGAAGATAAGGTGCTTCTCAGATAAGGACAAGTTAAAGGAGTTCATCATCACCAAGCCCTTATTATATGAAATGTTAAAGGGACTTATCTAAGAAAAAGAAGATAAAAAATAGGACAGTAAAAAGACAGCAAACTCACAGGTATTAACAACCACACCTAAAACAAAAGCAAACTAAGCCAACAGCTAAAACAGGAATAGAAACACAGAAATGGAGATCACATGGAGGGTTAGCAACAGGGGAGTTGGGAGGAGGAGAGAGGGGAAAAGGTGCAGAGAACAAGTAGCATAGATGGTAGGTAGAAAATAAACAGGGGGAGGGCAAGAATAGTGTGGGAAAAGTAGAAGCTAAAGAACTTATGACACATGGACATGAACTAAAGGGAGGGAATGTGGGTGGGAGGGGGTGTGCAGGGTGGAGGGGAATGATGAGGAAAAAATGGGACAACTGTAATAGCATAATCAATAAAATATATTAAAAAATAAACATCTCCTGAATGACATCTCAGTTGCTTATTAAAACAAAATCCTTTTTTTAGAGCAAAAAATGAGACAAGTGTGAATTTTCAGCCTTTAGCCATCAAAGTGCACCATGTCTCACAAAATATTCTTTCAATGGGTCTCATAACAGTGTCATGCGTGACTACACATGGAAGCTTGCACAGAAGAACAAGTTCTCTATCAACATTTTGTAGCCTTATCATCTTATCTTGCCATCAGCACACCCCCATTTCTGATACTCAACTCAATTCCTGTAATTTCCAGGAATAGAGTGATTTGAATGAAAACAAAAGCTTCCCCTCATTGGTCAGTGATTTTCTACAAATATGTATTTTTTTCTTACCATCATTTTTAAGGTGGAGAAAGAAAAAAGGATAACGAGGGAAGTATTTTGCAAGTTTTGCAAGTTGCTCATTTCAGAACCTTTCTACATGGGTTGTTAAGCATCTGAGGGTGCATTGTTATCATTCTCTTAATAACAACAAAATAACAATAGGCATTATCAGATGAGCATTTGCTCTGAGGAATGCTTTGTGCTAGCACATTATTTCATGTGACCACGAGCCTGTGAAGTGGGTACTGTCTTAATTCCTTCTTACTGAAGAAGAGGCTGAGAATTAGGGGCACTGAGAAGTTTATCCAAGTTCCCCTAGCTCGGGCATGGCAGAGATTCTGTCTCTGTGCTATATTGCTCTCTTATGCTGGAAAGAATCTTCCTTTAAAAACAAGGTCCAAAGTCACAAATTGGCATTTACTTAAAAGTGGTGGGCTGAAGAGATGTGTTTATTTTTGTTCTTTCCTTAAATCCTAAAAAAAACCCCAAACCAAACCAAAACAAACAAACAAACAAAAAAAAAAAAAAACAAGAGCAAAGGAGTAAAAAACTATATATTCCTCAGAATAAAAAGTGAATGGATGAGTTGTCAATGAGCAGGAGAGGAAAGTGGAAGGCCACGTGCCTACGGAAGGTGAGGTCAGCAAGAAGGAAGCCAATTTGAGCAACTGAAACCTTGACCTCTAGATTCTTCTGAATTTGGAGGAGACTGATAAGGCTGAATACAAGAGGACTGGTTGAAAGTTTGTAGGAGGTCAGCCAGCTCCACTCCCCACTCCTTGGTAGCTAGTCAACCGTTCCTCCTCCACCTCAAGGAGACAGGAAGATTGTATCATGGAGCCGTGGAGCCAGCATCGTTTCAGACCCAGACACACCAAGTATAACACAATGAAGCTGCAAGAGAGGAGGCTGAGGATGGGGATAAGGAATTAAATGACTGTATCCACTAAATGATGACAGCCAGCCCTTTCCTCTGCTCAGCTCCCAAATGCTGTCTGCCAAACGTGCATCTGCCCTGCCTACCCTCACCCCCAAGAGAGGAGACTGAATACCTTTCCCTATGGAGAAACTGATTAACCTTAAAAAAGACCTGCAGATGCCAGCACTTGGGGGTTCTGGCTTAATCGTAGGCTGACAGATACCAGCTGACAAATGCTAATCAATCACAGGGCTTTCACTCAATGTGTCGGTGCCAGAGGTCATGAGACTTTAAAGAAAAGCTTCAAACATGAAATTCAGCCCAAATAAATAAAGAGAAAGAAAGGAACTTGATAGAATAGAGAAAATGCAGGGACAGGAAGGAAAGAAACTAAATTAAAACAGTAATAACAAACCTTCCCTCAAAAAAACCCTTGCAATGATTAATATCTGTAAAGAGATAAAGGATATTATTGCATTCATGAAACAGAAGAGAATGCCATAAAAATTTTAGGGAGTGAGGAAGAAGCCTTGAAAAAAATAGGATAGCAGAAGTAAACTCAGCAGAATATTTGGAAGACAAGGGTGAAAGGGTCTGCAGGAAGCTCAACAAAACAGGCAAAAGAAAATCAGAGCATCAGGTTGAAGTTCTGATGTTATTATAACACCACAAATTTCAGAGAGACCAGGGAAGATGGAGAGAAAATTAACAAATAATGTAAGAAATTTTCCAGAATGTATACGCATGAGTTTTTAGATTGAAAGAGCCCACTAAATATCTAGCCTGTGCAATGTCTGAAAATATTACATATCATAAAATTTCAGAACACTGGGCTTGAAGAAAATGCTCTACATATTTTCAGAATAAAAAGAAAAGTAGGTCACATGCAAAGGACCAGAAACCAGAGAGGCATTGGACTCCTCTGCAATAACATTAGAAACTAGAGGAATCTGAAGCAATTCCTTCAAAATTCTTAGGACAAATCTAATTTCGAATGCAGCCAAACAGTCAATTCACTGTGAGGATAGAATAAGGACATTTTTCAGACAAGTAGGATCTAGAAACAATCTGCCCTGTGCTCTTTCTTTGAAAGCTACTGGAGGGCAAAAAAAGCGAATACATGGCATCTAGAAATCAGGGGGCCCAGGATAGGAAAGTAGTGCAAAGCGCTTGAGGATGATGGGGAAGGAAAGTCCCAGGGAAACAGCTGTGTGTTCAGCCCAGAGAACAGCTAGCTGAGGATGGAGCAGGGGGTGAGGAGTCACGGGGAGGGGGGTCTCCTGCATTTCAGGGGCACTACTTTCACAGCAGGAAAACGTCATGAGAAAAACAATGTTTAAGAAAACAATGAGGATGCTGACTAGCTTCACTGACGGCCCCCACGAGACCCGACACGGATATACATAGCTCAGTGTAACAAAACATTTTTGTTTTCATTTTCCATGACTGGAAAAATAAGAGTCAGGGTATCATAGCATCATTTTCTAAATCATTCAATAATGAATACTGGATCACTTACTTTTGTCCAAAGTCTCTGAAATATATTTTTGTGTGACTTAAGTGATTCCTTATTTGAAAATGCCACATGAAGGTAAAACATGTGCAGCTTATATAAGAAGGAGCAATAACACTTTCTGGAGGAAAAAATTGTCTATCATGTCTACTTACTCTAAGAGCAGGGTGACAATAACTGCTTCTATTAGAGTAAACATCCAGCCTACTGTCCACCTTGGTCAGGCATGGAGTGCCCGGCACAAAGTGGAAGCTCTTGGCTTGTGACTGTGTACGGTGGTTTTTCAACGTCTGCAAAGTTCATGATAATCCTGTTTTACCTTTCAACAGTCTACTGAAGGCCACCCTAAATTCAACATGAACCCAGAAGTGAAAAGTTTGTTTCCTAGAATAAGAATTGTTGATATTTAAAGATTTCATGTGAAAATAGAACCCAGAAGTGAAAAGTTTGTTTCCTAGAATAAGAATTGTTGATACTTAAAGATTTCATGTGAAAATAGACCACGGGGGAAACTTGACACAAGGAGGAAAAATGACCCATTGACCTGGGACCCATTATATCCCATGGATTACTCATAACCAAGTGGAATGCACTTACCAAGAAAACAATGTTATTTTCTCTTATCACCTGGGATTAATTTATTCTAGACCACTCAGTGACTACAATTCCGACTAATAAGGATCTGGAGGAAAGAGATGAATTCAAAATTTTAATTTATCCATCTACAGGCATCTACAAAGTTGGTATAACGTTGGGTCACTTTTCAGAGGACAAGCTTTTAAGGAAATGGCAATCTAACAGGTCAACCTCCTTCCCAGACCCTTAACATGGACTAAGCCTTGCAGGAGGGCCTCCCAAGGGTACACCACAGTGACAGGCATCTTTGGTCCCTCCTGGCTGGCATGAACCCCCAGAATCCTCCGCATTCTACCCAAATCCAGATTTACATGCTGGGGGCCTGGGCTGGATCCAGGCCAGGGCCTGCCATGAATTGCATCTGTTCCCAGACGCTCATATAGGAGAAGACAGCTGATCAGATGAAGCATTAGAGCCAAGCAAAACCATGGTGTAGCACCAGGTACAACTCTAGCATCAATTTCAGTGGGTGTTTTCCTTTGTCTTCACTAAGAGGACCAAGAGCATAGACAAAATTTAAAATATGCATCTTCCTGAAACCATTTCACTTCCAATTTCAGTAAGAACTCCAGTTTATTTGGATTGCTTACTTCTAGCACTGAGAGTATAAAACAGACCTTCACTTTATAAAAGCAATTTTTGGTCCCTTCTTAGAAAGCAAAATAACAATATGCAAATAAGCCTAACAGTCCCCTGTGTAAATCAACTTTTCAAGTAACAGGACATTCAGGAGCCATCTAATTGCTTTTAGAAACTCCTTTCTGCCAATTTGGGTAAAAATAAAAAATTCTTTATTATATAGTTCTATCCAGTAAGGCAGCTGTTTATTGTCAGAGAGTTTTAATGATGACAGGACTAAATATAATTCTGCTTTTAAAGGTAGAATAATGAGAGCCAATATAAAGTGAAATTTGCTGTGATTCAAGAATGCTTCATGAATAATCCTCTCCTATGTGTGTAAGATTGCTTTGTGAGAGAATAAAAATAAATGTGGACACTTCCCATCTGGTTTAGAGGGTATCCTCTTAACAAAGCAAAAGCTGTGATAGAAAGGTGGGCACCAGACATAAAAATGGTCACTTGGAGCAAGAAATTTACCCCTCTGGCTAAGACTCTGTAAAAGACCAAGCAACAAACTCTATTTTAGAAACTACAGAGAACGAGAGACATTGTTGCTTTGCCCTGCATTGCACTTAGGCCATTTTTATGGCTTTTGTTTTTTGCTGCAGAAGACATTATTGCACATAATGATACATCCTTGAAACCAGATGGCTTATGAGCTATTTCAACAAAGAAAGAAATGAGGACGAGAAAATATTTGTGGTCTTTCCAGCAATCTTTCACAACCTTCACATTTAATGACAATTACTAGAAAAGCAGCAAGTTTGAAATTATAGCTGAGGCATATAATTACCTATATTTGACCTATTTATAAACTCCTCTGAGGATAAAGGATACCAGATAGAGGCACCTACTCTTTTGGTTCCTGACACAGAAAGTGAAGTAAAAATATTTGGATAGTATTTTAGTGATTCATTGGTTTTACTGGCTTCATTGCAGGAGGCCCACAGCTGGAGTCCCTCAAATGCTGCCTACTGTGGACACGTACATCACTACATTTAAATTAAAAAACCAAAAACATACACACAAAAACCAGACCTAAAGAATGTTGTGAAAGGGAGCAGGGCACAGAGCAAGGTTTCTGAGTAGAGATGGGGCAGAGTAGTGAAGTCTAGCAAACACAGAGGGAATGCAGATATCGGAATGAAATGTGTCCATATTTACTAAGGCATCTCCTCTGAGCATCATCCAACATCCTCAAGAGTCAATGTGTATTTTCACAAAAGTCTTGATAAACAGAGGAGCCAGTATTATCCTAGCAGGAAGCAGAGGTCAGAAAACAGGAGACTGGTATAGCAAAGTTTGAGGTTCTGATTGCAACAAATTTATAATTGCCTTTTGAATAATGAAATAAATTCATGTGCTCAAATGTGTATGTGATTTATCCAGCCATGGAAATGGAAACCTGCATAGTTCCATAAAATCTACATATTTTACTGAATTAGCTTCATATGCATATTATGCTTAAAACAAAATGAAAGACTATCTACTTCCTCGCCACATATGGAAAAGATTTTCCAAAAAACGACAAAGTCCAGTGTTATCCACAAGGTTTGTAATGATAACTTTAGTCAAGTAAGGAAACCGTCATTCTTAGGTTTGTTGAGAAAGTGAACAGTCTGCTTTTACGCATGTAATAGAAACCAACTAAAATAAACCTCCCTGTTACAGATGTTCTCACCATTAGGTGATGTATTCGTTTGAATGAAAAATGTACACATTCACAGAAAAAGCAAATCAATGGTAAAAAAATTGACGACCTAATGCATTTCAGCCTGCAGTAGACAGAAATAAATTCTCTAGTAGTAAAAGCTGTAGACATGAAGTGAAAGTCAACTTATATGGATTAGATACTCATTCGCTGAGAAGAATTGTTTCAGAATATACAAATATGTTCGTTGTTCAATAAAAACCCAACTGAAGGTCTTAGTTCAATAGAAGAGGTTAGTAACTACAAAACAAATCATGGTGCTGAACTATAATTGAAATAAATAGGGGGCTAAGAAAGGAGTATGAGTGACCCTGGAAATGGTCCTATCAGCCTGCAGCTGTGAATAATTTTAGTGGCTCTTCATGAAATGATAGCAAGTGACCCTAAGGATGAATGTTCTTGTTCTCTCACCTTAATCTACAGGTGCAAACCTACAGCTCTCTTCCTGTTCTCCCTTCACCAGTTGCCTCTTATAGTCCCTTTTCTAGGTCCCTTTCACTGTCCATGTGATTCCTGAACTGTTTCTAGTCAATATTCCCACTTGCTCACATGCTTTCACTGGAAGTGCTTTTGTCCTTAACTGAAAGCTGATTTTCCTTGATTATGTTACTAACCCCACCATGATCTTCTCTGAGTGAGGAGGTTCTGCGTACTCTTTGTTTATCAAAGCTACTCTTGGAATGCCTTTGCCATCATCACTCAACCTCCGCTTCTTTTTGAAGTCTGTGTGCCCCACCTATAATCACTCTCTCTTCCCTGCTTGTCGCCAACAACCTTGGTATTTCCTCATTGTTCTCAATGACTTTAGTACCTAGCATTTGGTTTCCTGCCATCAACGTTGACCATCATTCATGTTAATGTTCTTTAACATCTTGACTTCATGGTTCCTTGACCACTTCCTCTACTCCCTGTGACCTTAACTCCCACTTAAATTGCCCATTTAAACAGAAAACCTTCAATTCCTTTATCACTTGGAAGGAGCTCTTTCTTTAGATCTTGAACTTTCAGAGCCCTCACGTTGATCATCTATGGTTCCCTCTTCATATGTTCCTATCTCACACTCCCTCTGAGTCACTTACATTGTAGGTGTAACTTCCATTTTCTTGAGTCCTATCTTTTTTCCCTTAAACCCTAGTCTGGCTTAATCTGCTCCCTCTCTGACTCTGCAAACTGCTTGGATGCTGGCTTCAGTGATACTTCTCATGGACCAACAAATGAAATGTTATAGCATCCCCATCTTGCCAGTACCACCATTTATCTATGTCTTTTGTTTCTCTCTTCAGAGTGCTGATTGTGGCTGAAATAAAGTTGTGGAACCATGCTTACCTATCACTGAATCGAATATGAGTCTTCACTCTCTAATTTCAAATAGGTTCTCACTATTGCTGGGAAATACATGATTCTTTTCTTGGTATGTCTTATAATTTCTTGCAGTTCTCTTCAGCCTTTTTCACTCTGCCTAATCTCACAGTTACTACACTAGACTTTCCCTTAAAGCAGATGTTGTCATCACATAATTTATAGATAATATTGTTATTTATTTTTAAAGGTTTTATTTATTTACTTTTAGAGAGACGGGAAAGGAGGGAGAAAGAGAGGGAGTGAAGCATTAATTGAACTGGCAACCCTTTGATTCGCAGGCCAGCACTTAATCCACTGAGCCGCATCAGCCAGGGCTAATATCCTTATTTAAAGCAGAACTTCAATTTTCCTTCACTATTTTTTCTCCTTCACCACTGTTTCTATGGGACAGCTTTCATCCTTTTTGTGGAAGGCCTTGTACAGATTACGCATTAAATATTGGTCTTGTACATATCTAGATTATCTTTAAAATAAAAAATTATTTTATTCATATCACTTTTATCCTGACACTTGAGATATGCAATTGAAAGAATGAGAGTTGGTGGGGGTTGGGGTTGGTAAAAGAGAGTATCTGTGGAGGAGCAAAGTCATTTCAGAGTACAGGCGTTTTTCTGGGGTGGGCTTTCCAGCATGGGTGGCAAAAACCCAGAGGGAATCCTAAAGTCACTGGCTTCCAGGATAAGAGAGAAGGTGAGAGCATTCAGTGCCAGAACATTCTGCTTCCAACTGTGCTAAAATTGAACTTGGTAACTGTTATTTTTAGCAGGGAGCATCCACAGTGAAGAGCAAAGTGAGCTGAGGTTCTATGGAGGTGGAAGAATGAAAGGGAGAGGAAAAACAGTATTTATTTCTTTAAAAATTTCAGGGGAAAGGGGGAAGGGTTTGCAGGAACAAGTATAAAGGGCACATGGATGAAAACAAGGAGGGGGTGGAAATGGGAGGGAGGTGGGGAGGTCTGGGGGGTGGGCTGGGATGGGAATAAAAGGCAGAAAACTGTACTTGAACAATTAAAATAAAAAAAATAAGACTGTACTTTGTAATTATAGAAGCTATAAACATTACTGTTGCAAAGTTGGTTAACAAGAAAATATAGTCTGCTCAAAATTCTAACACTCAGAGAAACACAGGTAACAGTTTGGTATATTTCCTTCTAAATGTATAATACTCATTTGGTTGGACAAAGTCTTTCATTGACTTTTTTCATAAAATTAGCATTAAACTGCACATATTATTTTGTTTCTAGCATTTTTGCTAAATATGAATTGCTAATATTTTGACGATGCTGTATTCATAGCACCATCTCTAAGCACACTGCTCAAATGAAGCTCTATTTCATTTCCGAGCTGAGCACCTACCCCCTTAAAATTAAAAGGTCCCTGCTCAGCAGAGACTACTTTTTTCAACTTACTTTAAAAATCACCAAAGGAGCTCTCATACTTATTTAGACAAGCTGAGATAGAAATGTGGAAGAAATAGTGGATCATCATGGATACTTTCATAGAAAGCACCAAGCATTTGAGATACACCTATGGTATCTCTTGTGAATGGTTGAATAGTACTTCAAATGGACAGTGTCTGCAAGAATTTCCACCTATATTTTACACACTAAATAAGACCATTACCCATAAAAACAAACACTGAACTTTCTTCTGGAAGTGTAATTAGAGCATTATATTCACCAAGAGATTAGCGTAGCAAAGCACTATTATCCTAATATCTAAGAATGTGACACTGTGACAAAGCCAATATTTACATGAAAAAGTCACGAGGAAGAATAGATCAAAATGTTATGTCTTCATTACAAGTTTCATACTGCAGGAAGTTTCTTGATTGGACTTTCCATTTCAGGGACGGGTTGTTTTCAAAGTGATCCTGTGCCAACACCGTTAATGTGAAGTCATCATCATATTCCATTTACGAACAGCCCATAGCCACGTGGCCAAGTGCTTCAGAATGAAGGCCGTAATTGTGCCTACACTGCTCATTTATCATTCTCCAATGTCTTGGGTGAGAGAGAGAGAGAGAGTGTGTGTGTGTGGGTGTGTGTGTGTGTGTAGTTTTACAATGACAAATTTTTAAATACTACTTTTTGCCCTAACGTTGTTTTGAAGGCCCCTCTGGTTCCATAGTTTGCACTTTCAAAGCTACTAAATTGCTTTGTAATTTGACTAGAGTCAGCAGATAACAAAAATCACTTAGGGAGAAATGGGAGCTGGTGCCCATGTTTTTTGAATGAAAAGCAGAATGGCTTATCTTCTAAACATTAAATTGGGAAGACAGGCAATTGGATTACACTGAATCTAATTGAGGAGTGGGTCATTCTTTTACAAAATTTGTGTGATGTGAAAAGATGTGTAGAATTTTGTGCATTTGTTCTTGCCAAAATGATCTTAGAAATCACTGGCTTATAAATTATTCAACAATAACACTTTTTTGTTTTCTCACCTTTGTGTCCTCAGCACCCAGTGTTACCCAACACTTGGCAGATAATTAATAGGGAGGGAATGAAATGTGTGCTAGAGTTTTAAATACATTTATGTACATTTAAGGATCTCTTCACAATTGCTTGGTGATTATACCTCTTTGACCTTTGTTACCTATTTTGCCCCACATTGTTTTGCTTACCACCTTTTGCCTTTGTGTTTGTGTGTATGTATGTTTAAATCTACCAGGTAAGGCTTATGCTAGAATGGAACCCAGGAAACCATTTGCATTCTAATGTGAAACAGTCATCTAGTGAATTCTTGAATCCTAAGTAGTAGAGGTTAAAGGACAGAAAAATGTTCAACTTTCTAAGTTACGCTGACCAAGCCACACACTAGTGTTGGAGCAGCCGTCCAACATAAACAGGACAGGAAGGGAAGGGCACAGAAGCTCTCAGCCCTTCATCCAGAGTCTGGCCTGTGAGGGGGGTGTTAACACATCAAGTACACACACCTTGAAATAGTTTGATTGTACTGTGGCCAAATGACATTGCAAGTACATGCCAGAGAGCGATAATGTCCCCTTAGACCTTCCAAATGTCTCGTGTGCTCCATAATGTTTTAAAGTAAGATGTTAATCAAATGAGAACACAGGAGAAACAAGGAAGGAGTTGAAAGGGCTCCCAAATTAAGTAACTGGGTTGGACAAAGTTTTCTACTGTAGTTCTATCCCATGGGAATTTCATTTAATTCTTTCATATTCATTTCATTTTTAAGATAAGTGACATCAGTCTTAAAAGTCCTGTAAAATGGGGGTGGGGTTTGTAAATAGAAGCCCTATGGTACATTGAGGTTCAAAGTTAAGCAGAACAAATGGTGTTGCTCTAAATGTGGGTGCTCATTCTCTTCCTCCTTCTTGATCTGCTCTTGCTTCATTCTTTCAAAAATGCTTTTGAGCATTGCTTTTGTGAAAGGGCAGTGAAAAAGACAGTCAAGTTCTCTACTCTCAAAAAGCTTATATAAAAATGATACACAAACCGACAAAGCAGGTAAATAAGACACTATAAGAAATAATTACATGCTCTGTGGTAATTAAAGAGGCTGATTCATTGGGGAATGGCTGGGTGGTTGCTTCAGATTGGGTGGTCGGGGAAGGGGGTGACATTCAGTTGAGAGTAGAAAGCAAGAATGAGGCAGCCATTAGTAGCAGAACATTCCAGGGAGTAAACATTCCAGACAAGGGAACAACTTGTGCTTAAGTTTGTGTCTAGGAGTGTGGAGGAAACCATAAAGAACGCCCAAATACAGCAAGGCTGGCAGAGCTAAGTGCTGATAAAGAGTGGATACAGGCTGCTATTTCCTTCTCTCCTGTCTCTTAAACATATCATCTCTCACTCCCGCATGTGTAGGGCTAGAACATTTCTCTGATTCTACACAGAGAATTACTGCTGTGCTTATTAGTGTTTGTTTTTATGAAGAGATAGCTGTAGTTTGTCAGTCTGGAACTGGACTGCGTGACACGTAAAATTCCTGGTACCTTAGTATGAATGAGTTTATGGGAATTAAGAAAGGCAGAGATTTTGTTTCCTATTCACACACTAAGTCCTAAGTTTAAAAAAGTGTTTTTCCCTTGGACCTTCATGCATCATTTGTAGAGAGTGAGGGGCAGCCAGACTCAAATGGTGCACTCATTTCAAACAAGGGAAATAATATAACAAATGGTTCATAAGTTAGGTTTATATTTGCTCCTTTCCCTCTTTCTCTGATAAGAAATCTGATTCAAGTACCTGTTGCTTCTTTTCTCTGTATTGTAATAGAAGATTATGAACATTGGTCATATAAATAACTCTTATTTATGACTTTTTTCCTGTGCAGTGTCTAGGCGCACTCCTGGTCGCACAGCCAGGGGTGAGGCATTCCAGCAGCCCCATGTGCATGGCGCTGACACCAAATGGCCCACACGTAATCATGAGGAACTTACACTTGAGGGACAGTGTTGGGGACAGAAACACCTGGCAATGCTGAAACTGGAACAGATGCCTCCAGGCACTGAGCATGGAACTCACGCTCAGGTCAGGTGTTGCAGACCCAGGCTGAGTCTGGAGGGTTACAAGGTGATGGTGGGGGTGTCTGTTGGGTAAGAGATCAGGGCTACACCTTCTAAGAGAAAAGAATTTGCGACATTTCTATCTTTTCATTTTAGTCTTTGATTTTTTCTTCCCAAGATCATTATTGGAAGTATTTGAGAGAAAAAAAATGTGAAGAGATTTTCTTTCTGAAAATGATGTTTTTTTTCTCAGGAATCTGACAAATCAACTACAATTTTCAGGTTAACTTATTGCAAGAGTAAATATTTTAATTCCTAATGTTAGCCCCTCCCCAACTCTTTCCTATTTGTTCAATTACAAATGATTCAGAAGAATGAAATGCCATAAAATCCCAAGATATAAACCCCTCCTTTTCTGAAGGGGAATGAAATCATAGGCTGATGAGAGAAGATGAGAACAGTCCATAGTTTTTCACTGCCAACCACATGAGGCAAAATCTCATTTTCCCCCAATGTATAAAAAGACATAAAAAGTCTTGTGAAAGAATTTTACTTGGCAGTTACTATCAGTCATTAATTAGCAATAACTTAGAAGCCATGCTAAATTATTGGCAGATGTCATTCAATAACAGTCCTCTATCAATGGATACAGCTTTTAAAGCAATAAGCAAACCTTTTCAGAAAAGAATGCAAAGATAGCGAAAGGAGGGGAAAACCTCAGACCAAAGCAAAAAAGTTGGTTCTCTCAAAAGGGTGCCTTGGAAGAGGAGGAGCAACGAGTGCTAACTTTTTCTTTAATTACTTTTGTATTGTTTCGATTGTCACATCAAGATGCATTTGCTTTGTAATTAAAACAAAAGCCCATGAAGTATAATTCATAAGAAAACTTAAAAATTAATATGTATTTTGAAGTATCATCACATATGACATTCCACCCAGTAAATGGCAAGTACATTATATGGAAATTGCTAAGCGATGCTCTAAGGATATACTTAAACACCTAGAGAATTTAAACAAGCAAACAGTGGGAAAACCTGGTACAAGCCAATGTTATTTCTAAGCTACCAGGTTTTGTAATTAGGTGCCCTGCCTTTCCCCAAATTTTCTGGCAAAGGGAAAAGTAAGTGACCCTTTTCTATGGATCTTAAACACTAGTGTCTGTTTTTCCTGTATCTTATTTTTATATTGAAAATCTGACTAATAAGCAAATCATGATGTCACTCTTCAAACTTGTGCTTAAGCTACGCATCCTTTTAATAACCACAAAATTGTTTTGTCTGTGTTCTGTAGACATGCCCCCACCCCCACCCCCGCCGGCTGCCCTCCGCCATGCCCACTAACATCACCATACAGCACAGCTGAAGGCTGAAGAGCTGTTGAAACTCCTGAGATAAGAAGGGCTGAAATGCCTGTTCACAGCTCCTCGGTGGCTTTCCTGTGATTTATATCTAATTGATGGCAGCCATTATGGTGCATGCAGGTCACTTAATCAAGAGCATAGACAAGTCCCAGTCATTAAACCAGATTCACTCTCCCTTTCTCAGGAGAGCAGGTCTGTGGTTTCATTAAAAGCACTGCAAATACATATTCAAACTGCAAAGATAAAAAAGGTCAGCGGTGGCAATGAATTTTATGCGTCGAAGCTACAGGAGTGTAAATCTCTTTTAAGGCTGCCACTTTTGACCCCATTTTACCTGTTCAACGTCTCAGTGGAGTTAGAGCACAGGTAGAAAGTGTTCACCTGCCATCTTTCACACTACTGTACACAAACCTCGTAGCTCTGCTGCCTGAAACAGACCCTGGGCGGCATTAGGAATTAAGTGCGGGGTAGTCATAGATATTCCACATTTTGCATATTCTAACATTTCTAACAAATGAGCTGATGACAGAGAAAAGAGAGTAGACTGTTCAGTACCAGAGAAACAAAGAATAACTCCTGTCCTAAAGTCATCTTTCCTGCCCTAACGCAAAAACATCAGACATCATGGGAAAATCTAGGGGGCTTTCCTAGAGCCTGGCACATTCATTCTCAAGGAAATGTGACCTCAGAGAGTATGCATACATTTTGTACGACTCTGACATTTCCACCAACCTCTGTCAGGGCTGTAATTCAAGGTCTGTTATGCTATGATAGAACCTTTTGAGTTAATTGATTTCTGCCTCTCTCTGACATTGCAATGGCTCCATTCATAACAACTGTCCGCTGTGGAGTGCCAATGGAAACAGCTCAGGCAAGGTTTATCATCCTAAGAAAATAGTGGAAATCAAATATGAAGCTGGCATTCATGGAAATAGGTAGTTATGTGGAATTCCAACGTCAAGGAGGTCGTGCTGTGAAAGGCGCTCTTCCTCCCGACCAGCCTGGCCATCGCTGGTTCCATTCCCCTCCCCAGGTTCTGTACAATGAATTTCCATCTGCAGCTTCTAGCCTTCCCCTGCTTATCTGTATCAGATTTCGTTACTGATTCTTAAATTTAAAACATTCGGAAATGCTTTTAATCAAGAGCTCAAAGTAGGTCCCTTTGCCCATCACCTCTGGGAAGTGGTTACATCCTTGCTGTACGTTGGAAGGTCACACCAAGCAACGATATTTTCACAGCTGAAACCAGTTACGGCTTTTAGCAAAGGGCAGATGTAACCAAGCTTCTCATTTACCTTCTTCATCTTTTGGTATCATTTATATTTTCCAAAGACCCCTCTTGGTGGCAAAGTCACACCAGTCAGAGACAACTTGCCCGCAGAAGGGGTAACATGCCACGTCGTTGAGTCCAAGAAAAAGTTTTCACTGACCAGAAAGACAATTTAGCAGGGATATGGAAAGTATTATAAAACCATGCAGAAATACTCACAGTTTGGGTTTGGCAAGCAGAGGTGGTGGCTCCTTCGTGGGTGAAAGCAGGACAGCTGGTGTTGGAAGAGATTTATTACCGTTAGCTTTGCCGTTAATCATTCCGTTTACTCCATGGCTGGGATGGACTCCGTTGGTCTCCCTCTCAGCAGAGTTGAATTGCATTTGAAGGGCTGCCATGCCAAGTCCTAACTCTGGGCTGTTCACCTGTTGGATCTCAGCTGATTTCTTTGAAGCCAACTCGAAGGGACTTGTCTCCAAGATTGGAGGGGGAGGTGGAAAGTGCTGGAAGTGATCATTGTTGGATTCACCCATGGAGTCATAGCTACAGTTCTCAGAATTGGCTAAGGAAGGGGAAAGAGGGGAAAATAATAAGATTCTAATAACTTAGTAATTCAACAGTTATTTTCACACTGTTATGGACTGAGGATCCCTTGAACCCTATGATTACAGAAGCGGTAGCTGGGCTGCTTGCAGCTGATGCAAAAGCAAAGCCAGCTGGAGCGCTTGGTTCTTTCAAGCTTGCTTTGGGTGACTACTACGTGTTTCATTTCCTGAATGGGCCCACGAGGGGGGGAACCAGCTACCAATTCATTAACAAATTTCACACAAGAGCTAAAGACAGAACTCAGTTTAAAAAAATGACAACACAGACAGTATCAACTAATAATGCCGTGTCCTTCCACATTTCAGCCATGGGTCTGAGTGGACATCTTATCTGAGCTTTACTGATATTAGCTTAAGCTCCAAAGGTTTTACGGGACAAGCAATGAATATTCATTCTATTTGAAGCTAAGTAAAGCTTTGAGTCTGAGGGAAATGTCTTATGACCTTCTAATTTCTTTTCCAATTCAGATGATCGCCACAGCTGGAACTCAGCACACAAAATTTTTTTAAGTTGTTACTCTCAGTAAACTGAATGCATATGGAGGTAAGATCCTGTCTTCTTTGGATTTCTCACTTTACCCAGAGCCCAGCACTCCTGGAATTTGCTCAGAAGTGCTTACTGATGTGAGCGGACAGCTCAAAAGTATTTGTGCATTATGTTTGGCCCACAGTAGCTTTACCCTAGATAAAAACGGGAACTACTGCGTGCCAATTTTGCCACGCAGACTTGGAGAGACCGGGGTTTTGGCCATGCTGTTGAGTACTGCACTACTGCCCTGGCGGTTTGCTGGGACAGTCTTCAAGCCCGCTCGGACTCCAAATACGGGGATCCTCCTCACTTTGCAGCTCCCATAAGGACACATTTGAAGTGCTCATTCAATCAACTGTTCTCCCATTTAGGTGAACCTTTAAATTTCTTCCCTCCTCCTTTCACTCCTTCATCTCTCTATCTCAGCTTTCAATTCCCTCTCAGCTGCCTTCATTTTAAAGATGATGTTCAGCCATAATGCACAGAAGTGGGAGCCCAAACTCGTGGCAGACAAGGAATTTTAGGCACTTTAGGGAGGTAATCTTGAGGCACATCAGCTCTGCCTGAGCATCCACATTTCTTAAGATGAAGCCACAGAAAAAATCCACAGGCTATGTATGGTCCCTAAGCCTGTCTTGTTGTGCCTCTGCTGCCCCCTAGCAGCAAGCTCCTACTCTTCCAAAGAAATCAAAGTGCGATCCAGCCAACACCCCCATTTATTGATTCCCTATTATATGCACTACGGGTCAGGCCTGGTCAAGAGATATTTTAAAAATTGCTATAAAATAAGTAACAAAGATGAGGCAATAAAAGCAAACTTAGGTATAGTGAATCAGTAATAGCAGAAAAAGCCAACTAATGTTAAAATAAAGAAAAAGCTGTTTTATGCTGCCTTTGCTAGTGGTAAATTTCTAAGTTTGAGAAATATCCAGATACTTTTGAGTATCGTTTTTAATAGTATATTGCTTTAGTTTTTCATGCCACAGTTATAGTTCACTATTAGTGAGACTGGACATCTAAGATCTTTACAGTTTCTCCAAATTCAATCAGGTTTATCTTGTTCTACTTCAGAAGTTTTGATCATGGATTAAACACTGATTTATTTGTGCAAGCGTCTCCTCCCCTGCGTTGGCACTGCTGAGCATAGCGACAGCACCTCCCATTCCCAGGGGATGCCCTCTGAGGGGAACACACTCCATGGTTAGCGTGAGGATGTCAGGAAGCCATCTCCACCATTTCTAAGACCAAGACTGTACGCTTTAGGAAATAGCCCCATGTGTGTTGTTACTACATCATCATCATCTTTTCATTTTCTCGTCTCCATGTTCACCCCTCCTCCAAAACCTTTTGTTTTCTGCCAGAACGCTGACTGTGAGGGTAACCCCTGCAATGGCAGCCGGCATTCCTTACGGCCGAGCCCTCCTCCTCGGCCAGTTCTTTCTGCCGTGGTGAACCACGCTGAGGGCTGGGGAGCAGAACCCCATCGTATTTTTCACTCCTCACATACCTGGGGTGACAACCAGCTGGGCAGTGCTGGTTACTGATCCATAATCATTTCTTGCGGAGCACGTAAAGATCCCTGCGTCTTCAGGGAAAGTCTCAGCGATGACCAGGGTACAGATCTCCTCTGGAAAGGAAGAGGACAGAATGTATCTCATCAGAGCTAAACAACCAAGGCGCTTTGAAGAAAGCAGACCCTCTGCCTTTCTTGAACAAGCAAATGAGATGATGATCACTGAAGAGTTGCTTTACAAAGGAGTTCACAATAGAATGTCTTTACATTTAACTCAGCAGTTTAGCCTAGTGGCAAAAGTTTTGGAGTCAGACCCATTCTTTGCAATTTCTGACAAGGTCTACTCTGGTTTCCTCATCTATAAAATGGGGATAATATATTCCTAATGGCATATATGTTAAGATGAAACCAGATGTTTGCAAAGCATGCGCCTCTGCACTTCGCATGTAGAAGATGCTCAGGAAATGCTGGCTCAGGAGATGCCGCCTTTCTCCTCCTGCCTCCTTTGTTTGTGTCCAGAAATTTTTTCTAGCACAGTGTAGCTGACTTTTCTGCTCAACTGAAAAGCAATTAGTGGGGGCAATCAAGCTTCACTGAAATGACAATGGGAAAAACATATGTAAATGTTTGACCAGCAGACCACTATCCAGGAAGCTACTGTTCCACAGAGGGGCAGTGTTCCACAGCATGAACAACCCTGACTGTGGACCCTGTTGCCAGGGCGCCAATAAGGGCCCTGCCACTCATCTGGCCTTTAGGACTTTGGTCAGTCTCCCAAAACATCAGTGTTCTTATCTGTAAAAGGGAGACAGTAACAGAACCTACCTTGTAAGGTTTGTGTTAGTCATGACTCATAAAATTAACCATCACTGAGTTACTGAGAAGGGCAACGATGACTGTGACAATGGGTAACAGCTATGTAGCCCTTATTAGGCACTAGATAGTGTTACCAGCTCTGCCCATAGATAAATTTGGCCTTAAATCTCACATCAACCTTGCCAGTTATGTTTATCATCAGCCCACTTTATAGATTAGAAACTGAAGCACAGAAAGGCTAATGTTTTTGCCCAACATCACATAGCTAATAAGTGGTGACATCAGAATTCAAACCAGTGAGGCTCCAAACTCCACCCTCCTAACAAGCATCCATCTATCTCTCCTTGTGACGTAGTGTGCCTTGTGCTTACAACACTACCTGGACGTAGTAAATGCTTTGTAGCCATTAAAAAGAAGCTAGATCTAGAGTTTATTAACTACTAAAATATTTTAAAATATGTTTGATTTTATAGAGAGAGGATGTGGGGGAGAGAGAGAGAAAGAGAAGTGTCAATGTGAAAGAGAAATGTTGATTGGTTGCCTCCCATACACACCCTGACTGGGGATCAAACCTGCAATGTAGGTATGTTCCCTGACTGGGAATCTAACCCCCCACGGTTTGGTGTACGGGACGATGCTCAACCAACTGAGCCACATCAACCAGGGCTTCATTAACTATTTTTAAATTGAATAGTTGTCTATATTGTACCAGTAAAATCAAAATGATTACATTGGTAATGTCCTCATTGAACACCACCTGTATGTTCTTGGAAATTGAGACTTTAAGAGAGAAACAACAAAACCATTTTTACCATGGACAATTAACACAAACAAGAGTTTGGTTCCCATGGTGTATTTCTAGTCACAAAAACATCACCAAGCTTCTAAATAAAGACCCCAAGCCCTTCTAATATTAAACACTGAAATAAATGTGAGCTACATATACATTTAAGGAAGATGAATAAAAACAAGGAAGATAATTATCATCCGACCCACTTACACAAGTTTGGGTTCATGGGTGGCCAGGGGCCTCTCCCAGCAACTCAGGGAACCACACAGGAAGCCACTCTGGACAGGACACCCTTCTGTCACCCCCCTGCCCCCCCCCCACTCTCAGACTGGGACAACGTGGATGTGCCAATTCACATCATGTACACATCTTTGGGATGTGGGAGAAAATCTGAGTCCCTGGAAAAAGCCACAAAACGATAAATTATATGAAGTGTACTCTACTATTTTGTATTCTACTTCATTTTATTTTAAAATAATGGTCACTACCCTCTACTTTTATGGGTCACAATCAACAGTTTAAAAACTGCCCTGTAGGACCTAGCCCAGCCCCTGGCTCAATAAATATCAGTGAATCCAGGTATTGGCATATTAAGGAAAGGGTTTTTCCAAAAAAATTGAAAACACTAATTTCTAAAGATATCTGCATCCCTCTGTTCACTGCAGCACTATTTACAATGGCCAAGACATGGAAACAACTTAAGTGTCCACTGGGGTGTGAGAGGACAAAGAAGATGTGGTACACATGTGCAATGGACTACGACTCAGCCACAGAAAAAGATGAAATAGCACCATGTGCAGTGATGTGGACCTTGAAGGTATTATGCTAAATGAAATAAGTCAGACAGAAAAGAACAAAAAAATCATTTCATTCATGTGGATTATAAAACCAAAAAAGGAACATGAACTAACAAAGCAAACAAGAAGAAACTCATTGATACAGAGAACAGAATGGTGGTTACTAGAGAGGAAGAAGGGTGGGGATGGCCTATGGGGTAAAGAGGTTCACACATATGGTAACAGAAGGAAATCTAGACTTCAGGTATTGAGCATGCAATAGAGTATATGGATATTGAATTAAAATATTGTACACCAGAAATTTATATAATGTTATTAACCCATGTTACCTTAACAAATTTAATTTAAAAAAAAAAGAAAGAAAAGGGTTTTCAGGTACAGGTTTGACAGGTACCAGTGCATTTAGGACACACAATTATTATTTGACTAAAAGGTCACTAAATAGAAGGAGAACAATAGAATAGCAGGGCATGAGGTAATCTTACAGATTTTTTCTTTTTATTGAATTTATCAGGGTGACACTGGTTAACAAAATATACAGGTTTCAGGTGCCCAGTTCTAGAACATGATCATCTGTATATTGTATTGTATGTTCAGCACCTCAAGTCAAGTCTCTGTCCATCCCCTTTCCCCCCATATACCCTCTTCTTCCCCCACCCCCCACAGCACCACACTCTTGTCCGTGTCCATGTTCCTCTTTTTTCTCTTCTTTTTGCTCAATCATTTTCCCCCCACTGTACTGTACATAGTTCTTGGCTTTCCATTTGAAGACGGAGATAGAAAGTATGGAAATAATTCAAGTTGGACTTCACAGAAGATTAATCATTTGGAAAGCGAGATGGATCTGGAAACTTACAAGGGAGTGGGAATTTTTAAATTGAATACAGAAGGTTACGGAATGAGTTAAAAGTGTACTTAGCCAGAAAAGAATAAATAAAACTCAGACTCTTCGTGCTGTAAGGGATTTTAGTGATCGACTAGCCCAAATCCCTCATTGCTTCAGGTGAGGTCCAAAGTGATTCTCAGAAGGTCTTGGCTAACTCATGTCAAAGCCAAAACACAAAAGTGAGCCTCCTGCCTCCCACAAGTATGCTCTTCGCCCCTAGTTTAGAACAGAAGGAACCCAATGTAAAATGAGGCAATGAAAAGATTTAAGATGGGAAACAAGGAGTTTCCTGAATCTGAAAATTTCAATTACTCTCACTTTCCAAATAATTCACCAGAAATTCATCTGCACAAAGAGATGATGGGTTCTGTGTCCTCTGAGATACAAGACACATTGAAATGGGATAGAAGCCATTAAAAAAGTACATTGGAAAGTGAAAATTCTGGTATTAGAAGAAACAAGCAGCCCAATCTCATTAGATTTTGGGGGAAAAAACCCTCACACGCTGGCTGGCCTTGGAAAGATGGGCTTTGGGCAGGGTTAGGCCACCTTTGTTCCTTTTAGTAGATGCTGCTGGGAGCCAGAAATCCCCAGCTCTCAGCAGCACCTCCAAGCTTGCTGCCCAAGTAGCCACACCTGCCAGCCCCACAACATCCACCTTCCCAGGGCTTGGTGCCCTAAGAAAGGTTTTCTCTCAGGTATTCACACCTCAAAAGGCAGAGTGGCTGGAAACACTTAACAAAATGCCTACGGCCAGTTCAATGCCTGAGAATGCTTTACCAGTAAAAACAGACATAACTCTGTTTCTTGAAACCTACATTTAAAAACAAGATAAAATCTTCAGGGATTATATAAAGCAGTTTGGGAGTGATGATCTGGACAACTTTTAGAGTGCTTCTTGTTTGCTATGGTTTTGCAATTTTTTAAAAAAGTTATGCTGTTTTAAGAAAACCTGAATATATATATATATTTCCCCTTCTAATCCAGAGGACCCCTTTGAGAATAAAATTTTAGCATCCTCCCCATTCATCCATGACTTAGAAGATAAACTAGAAACCCTTGATGGCACCAGAAAGCCCTGGACCAGGCCCCTATTCTTGCTGGGGCCCTTCCATGCCCCTCACCTTCTTTGTTCAGACCTCTGGACTCAGCGGCTCTTGGGCCACCCCCAGAGGAGTCGCATTCCTTGGAGTCATTAAGCTGTTCTCCCAAAGCACTTAGCATTCTCCTACTCAGCCTTGTATTTCCACCTAAACATGACTTTCTCAAAGAATCCTTGTTTGGTTAGACTTGGTTAGATCCACCACGGACGGGAAACTTTCCTTGGAGACATCTGTCATAACTACAGCTGAATGATACACTGTGCATGAGCTCCTGACTAGAGTTTAACCTCTAGGAGAGCAGAAGTCATTCATTGGTTCCTGGTTGTACTCTCAGCATCTCTGGAATGGTGGGCTCTCCATCAACATTTTTGAATAATATTTCTGGGATGAAATTTAAATTGAGTGCAAAAAAAGCTGAGGAAACATTTGCTTTACAAAAATATGTTTTCTAAAGAAATTCTTAATAAGACTGATTTTCCTACAAGCTTCCTTTGTGTGTTTCAAGTGTGACTGAGCAAAACTCACTTCATATGAATTTTCAGGAAGTTGCATAAAATAAGAAATATGTAAATATTTCTTAGAAATATTTACATATTTCTAGAAATTTTTTTACAAGAAATAAGTTATGCTAGTATTAATGAGCAACTGGATATCTAGAGAAGGACAGCAGTTAACAGAACAGAATAAGAGAAAATAAAAAAAGCATTGAGATGTTCTTTTGTGATCTGCTGGCATTGCTATGTCCTTGTGATTTTTACCGGATAATATTTTAATCTAATGTCCCAAAGGCTGTTTAGGCTTTCTTGCTTCAGAAAATGTCTTCCGAAAGTTACAATGGGCTCACATTTTGTTGACAGAAAGGAGCATCGTGGCCTGTCTGGTTCTGACATTATGAACATGAAGAAAGGCACAAGGAAATGAGATGAGCCAGGCTGTACAGCTGAATTCTCATCTGGTAGCATCTTACTTACACAAAGACCTTTAACACATCTGTAAAATACATTTTCATGAGGAATGGAAATCAGGAAATGACTGCTTATGTCAAATAAAGGTAGTTAGAAGCTTACTTATTAGTACTAAAAAAACTGCCTCCAGTTTAAGTGGAAAAATTTTAAATTATTAATGATGATAATTCTGATCCATTTTAAGTCAGTTTTCCTAAGTGAAAGATTTATATTTGAGGGCATAATAATAAATTGCTAAATTAGTAATAAATTACTAAACAGGACAAATCCTGCTTTTTATAGTTACCTAAGAATTATTTAACCACATCAGTGTCTCCCAGAGGTTAACCCTGAATTTCGTTCAAATCCTTGGATGTACTAAACACTTGGTTAAATACAAACAAAACCATTTTGTTTGCAGAAACTCATAAAAAGATGAGGCAGCAAGGATATTACTACTCTGTCCCTTGAGTAATAAAAGGACATTTATATAAATCCCTTCCCTTGAAGTTTTTTTTTTTTTATGGGGGGGCGTGGTGCAGTGAGGGGTCCAGACTAGCTGAAGAGGAACCCAGCTCTGACCTTCTAAATCCCATGCGTCGGCCAACACAGCTGACGGCAAAGAACAGTGGGCCAAAATCATTGAGATGACGTTCAGTGTGATGAAATACAAGGCTTATCTAAATTTTTACAAAGGATTTTTAAAAAATTGTGAACTGTATCATACATATAGTTAAAATGCACAGTTTAAGAAACAGCCACAAAATGAACCTCTACATACTCATCATTTAGTCTAAGAGGTAAAATATCACCAATACGTCCTATAGATCTCCCCAAGTGAAACTTCTTCTCCTTTTGAGATCATTGTTGCTTTGATTTTCTGTATTTGTTTACCACATGTTTACATCCTACAAAAAATGATTTAGTTTAAAAAAAAATAAGTAACACGCACAAATCTTATTGTATAAAGAAAAGACAAACTTGTTGCTCTTAGAAAAACGCTCCCAGGAACTAGCTGGGGGTTTGAACTAGCTTCAAGTTCTCTGTGAGTTTATAAAAGCCTCCACAGAGGTAATCAACGAGCAAGGTCATTTAATGAGTCCTGGGAAATATAAGGCTTGGTGGGGACATCTGGTGGGCTAAGTGTGGCAGGAGCTGGTGGATGGGTATCTCCATACTTTGTTTTAAAGTTCAGCATGGCAAACATTCAGATCACAGTGCCAGGTCAACTCAGAACACTTCTGTGGGGATGAGGGTGTGACATGAGTATTCTCAGCTGGTCCAGGAGGCAGTGTATGGAGGGGAGAGAAGGACAAGCCAAGTAGAGGTAAGAATTTAGGTCAGACTTACCACCCCGCCTTTCTGTCACCAGCGATGGAACTGTGGCAATGAGCTCTTAGTGATGAAAGTCGCCATGTATCCATCTCTTGAGTCACACTGATCCAATCTGGGCTTGTCCCCCTGACATACAATACTCCTGGGGGGTCCTTTGCCTCTCACTTGCTCTTGAGGTCCTGCTTCCTATACCCACATCCCACCTTTCCTGGATGAATTCTCTTGCTGTGGTGAAGCACATTCTAAGTAAAGGGTTGTAAGACCTTGCAAGATTGAAAAATCTTGACTACATCTTCATACTGAATAGCAGATTTGTCTGGGTACAGAATTCTCAAGTAGAAGCAATTTGCTTAACTGCCTCTTCACGTCTAGCGTGACACTGAGAAGCCCTAAGTCATTCTGATCTTATTAGTTTGCACGTTAGTTGATGTTTTCTCCCTGGACACTGGTAGAATCATCTCCTTGTCCTGGATATTCTGAATTTCACAACTATGCACACTGCTGAGGGTTTCTTTTCATACATCCTGCACTCAGTGGGTCCTTTCAGTCTGGAAATTGATATCTTTCAGTTTGGGGAATTAAAAAAAATTCAACGACAGTCTCTCACTCTTCTTTGTTCTCTCCTCCTGGAATCTCAATTGTGCATGTCTAGTGTACCTGGCAGGTTCTCTGCTGTCCCTGACATCCTCACCTTTTCTCTTCCATGGCTGCTCTTGGTCTTTTTGGCTGACGCTGTGGGGCAGCTCCTCAACGCATTTCTGCTACCAACTTTTTCATCCCAAGAAATTTTTGTTTTCCAAAACCTCCTCTCTTCTTATAGCTTTTTATTTTTACTTCCCAGATGCACCTTTTTTTTTTTTTTGGTCTAAGGAGAGTGTTTATTTGTTTTTACATTTTCCCTTCTTTGCTAGCTTGTTTTCTTCAAGATGCTTTTTAGGGGAGTTGCTTGTTTTCTTCTATATTATCTACAATAAAGATGTTCCCAGACGTCTTTCATCTTTTCTGGTCTGAGAGGGTTGGGAACTGCCTAGAAGCTCTGAGCATGAAGAGGAGCTTTGGTTTTCCCATGAGCATACTCTAGATGGCCTCTTGTTGGAGAAACTCCCATTCTATTATATACCAGAAAGTATAGATTTTTTTCCTCTTGGGATGTCTGGATTGTCCAGAAAAGAGTCCTTCAGGCTCTGGCAGGAGAGGGAGAATTCACAGGCCAGCCAGCATGCCAGATGAGTGTGCAGGAAGAGGACTAAAAGTAGAATTTTAAAAGCTGAATGCTCCTAGGAGTTTCTCAGTTTTCTCCTTGGTACACACTCCAGTGGGCCTTCCCCATCTCCCCCTGGAGACTGAACCAAAATTTCTTAGTTCATGGAATGCTAAGTGTCTCCATTTTTTTTTTTTAGGTGCTTCAAAGCAAAAGCTATAACTAACAGTTTTGTTTGTTAAGTACTTATTTCCAAATAACTTAAGTATTTAGGGCTTAACAAGGTAGTTACTGTTTGAAAAAGAGTGCACATAAATGGAAATAAAAGCATTATTATTTTATTCCTAAACAACCACAATTCCTTACTGACGGATGTGTGCACCTGTTGGATACTGTGCGGCCCTTCTTGGAACCGGAATGAACACAGCCAGCCTCACGTCATGTTCCACATCCATTTTCCTGTGGTACTGACTTCTTTACCACACACATAGATGAAGAAGTCAGTTGCACAAAGACATGATGTCATAGAAAAGAATGTAGAGTGATCTAATGTTGAAACTCTGAACTATTTCAAACTAGTAGTTATCTCCTATATCTATCAGATGTGGAGTATCACAGGTCCACATGCAAAATTTCAGATATTACAGCCCCTCCCTCGGTCTCGTGTGGCATCTCAGGGCACCGTCACGCAGCTTGGGAACCAGGATTTTGATACAACCCCCTTTTGTTCAATCCAACATCCTAACCTGGACTTGCATTAAGTTTGTAACCATGTACAATCTACTGGAATATCAACAAACATCCTCACCATGGCCCTCCTGCAACTGAGCACCTTAGTACACCGAACCAAGTATCATCTACCTCACATTCTGAATTGCAGAACCAAAACATGGACTTGACTAAACAATGCCTAGGATGACAGGTGGCATTGGTGAGCAGAGATTCATACTGAAAGTAGGAGGCACCACACTGTTACATGTGTAATTTCCAACCAGTAAGATGCTTTTTCGTATTTCAGTTTTGCACGGTATTAGACAGTGCTCTAAAAGTAACTCAATACAGTCTGTGGCTGTTTTCAGACAGTTGAGTAAGGGCCTGACTGTTAATTGCTGTCAAATGAGTCTTCTGCACTTTCTGCCCACACCATCCCCCCCAGACTAGGCTTTGAAGGATCCAATCAGCGAAGAGTCAGAATGTCAAAGAGGAGGCCCAGAGCAGGTAATATGACAAACGGATGTTGGTCTTAGGTAAGCTGACTAGCTATTAATTCACAAAACAGTCTGAAAGGATTTGTGATGTAAGCTGACTTCTGTCTAGACAGAGAAGGGAGTGTAAAACATATTAGATGCAACACGGTAGTGACAAGAAAAACCTGTTTCAGTTGCACAAATGCATTGGGAGGGAGGTTGCCAGGTCCTTCTTTATCTAACTATCTAACCCCTACGGGGCTAGATCTAGGTCCTAGGGAATTTCAATTTTATTTCTAGAGCTTTAAAATGTATTACACAGGAATAAGAAATGGAAGTGAAGACAAAAGATGAGAAGAATGAGGGAAGAAAATGTAGAAAGAGAGGGAGAGAGGGAGGGAAGAAGGAAGGGAGGGGGGAGGTGGAAAGAGGGAGAGAAAGGAACAGACTGAGTGAACACTAGCCAGAGAGGAGAGAGCAGGAGTGAATCTGTCAGAGGAAGAGAAGAGAGGGTAATAAAATCTGAATGCTTAAATATGTTCCTGAATTTCAAAGGCTATTTATGTTTCAGCATTTGGAAAACATCACTGACCTAGTCCTATAAAATTTATCTCTTGCCTCAGATGTATTGTAGTCATGTCTGCTTTTCTCCTTTCCACGTAACAGTGGCTGAGAAATGATGACCAGGAAAGCCAGTTCCTACATATATTTTATGTAGTTGAATAGGTCAGCGGTCTACTGGGCGGAACAGTCAATCAGACCATTTAAGGAAAGTGAACTGGGTAATACATACTTTGGTTTTCCCTGACAACGCCAATGGTCAACTTCAAGGTCAAAGTAAGGAAAACATTTGGCTACTTGTACCTAGTTTTGTCAGGCATGCCAAAACATTGTTTAAATACAAATAAGTTTCAATGTTTGCTTATTCTAAAGTTCTTACTCATAACAACTCACATAAAGAGTCACTGGAATAGTCATTCCTGTGTTTAAATTTTTTGTTCATTTGCTTAAAAAACACGATCATGGATTTAATGCTATACCCCAGTTTCAGGTTTCCCAAAGCAGAGCACTTTGATGCTCCACCGTAAAAGAGAAAGGAGCAATTCCGGCAGTGTTGTGGTAAACACAATGGTGGCAAATAATCTAAGGTCAGGGAAAACTAGTTATATTTTGTTTTTAATAGCTTATATGGCATTTTTTTATTGTATTGACAGATTTGCTTGAAATATTTCTGTACCAAGAAATATTTGTTTTCAGCAAATATTATTGTGGTTGGAATGGAGGAGTCTGTTTTATTAAATACTTTCAGATTTAACAAAAGGGAAAAGAAAAATAAGAGAATTCCATCAGCTTGGAGAGGAGAAGCTGTTTTATACGTTACCCAGATCTGTGGTTTAAAAGGAAGGTCTTCCATAGCTTTTTTCATGATTTTGCCACATTAAACCAAAAGGCACTTCAGTAAGTTCTAGAGGTCAGATTATTCCAGGAAGCTATTGAAGACCAATTTTATTAAGTAATTCATGACCAAAACTATATTCTAGAAGCAAAACAGCAAACCATGTCTGAAACAGGAGTGTCTGCTGTAGGAGGTAAGGGAGAACAAGATGGAGGAGTTGGAGGTAGCAGACGCATCTCTTCTCCCTCCTCACCCAGAGTTACTCCTCCTTAGCCAGTACATTGAGCGTTTTCAGCTGTCAAACATGTACATATTCAAAAACCAAACTATGCAGTTTCTAACAAGTGGTTTGAATTTTCAGAAGATGGTTAGTTTATGATTTTCCAACACAGATCATGGGAGACATTTCATAAATCATCACCACCTCTGCAGGTGAGGACAAGGGATAACAACACGATGAAA
>PVKU01002972.1:28400-148862 GCA_004027475.1 Anoura caudifer
TCTCTCTCTCTCTCTCTCTCTCTCTCTCTCTCTCTCTCTCTCTCTCTCTCTCTCTCTCTCTCTCTCAGTAGATGCAAAAGATATGTCCCAATTCCCTACAGGATTTCCATATATCAGGGAACCAGCATCATGCCATTTTATAAAAACACATATCACAGACAAAACACACAGTTGTGTATTTCCATGGCTCAGAAAGTGAATACAGTGTCTGGTGTGGTGACTAACACATTAAGTGCGGCGACATGCTCTAGTTGTAACTCATGACAAGAAGGCACCAGATCAATTCCAGCTGCTCTCTAAGGATGGTGCTCAGCATCCCTTAAACTCTGGATCCTAAGAGGATCACACTCTGCTTTCAATGATCCAATACCCAGATGTGAGAGGGTCAGGACTGACCGCAGTGAAGCTGCGGTAGCTCACACAAAACCTTCATGTTCTCAGAGAACGGACAGATCAAGGTCACAGCTCCTGAGGGACCTACGGTAGGAAGGATCTGCTTGATGCTGAAACAGAGGCACAGATTTGATTGTCTGCCTTTTGGTAAGAAGTAAAAGCAGTGACTTTGCTTACAGGAAAAATACCAAGAAAGTAGTCCCAAGGAGGATGGACTATGAAATACCTATGCAAAAATTTTAGTTCCCTTTACAAACATCATTTTTGTCCATGAGGAGTCAAAAATACATAAAAAGTCTGAGGCCAGAGAAAAGTTGGAGCTGATGCTTCTGGATAACATAGCACTCTGACAAGGTCAGATGACCTGGTAATTAAGCAAGATACTAGGGCAAGATGTCTTTCTTCATGCCTGCAGTACAGTAAAATTTTATGGCTTAGGACACATCAATGAGAAATGCCTGGTGGTCAGTGCTGCTTATATCTTTGGGCTGCTCTCATGCGAGACACATTTCTACACTGCGGAGGCTGGCTGTCGGTGGGTTTTGGTCAGCACAAGTATGCAGCAGACTGCTTTCTACTGTAATTTTAGGAGGATGTTTTTTCATCATTAGCTTAGTTTACTTTCTGAGTATAAAAGACTATATTTCAGAAAGCCTTAAGTCACTGAGCCTGACCTTCTTGTCTGAGTGGAACTTAATGTTTTACTAATAAAGAAGTTGATGTAAAACGCAGTGCACAGACCCTGCGATAAAGAAGATATTGTCTTTAAGGGGGTTTCACATTTCCAGGGAACTGCAAAAACATTGTTCTGCTTATGGCTTTGAAACAGAAACAAAGAACTATTGAAACCCAAAAGATACATTACCAAAGGAGGGGGAAAAGCTTCTTACCAGGTTCAGCTGTAGATCTGGGTTCTGTTTGCCACATAAGAAAAAAAAGTAAATAAAAATGGAGTATTAGAATGGGTTCCATTCAATATAAAGTGACCTGTCTTTTTCTATTACCTTGTCTAGGGCACGTCTGCAGAAATGTTATCGATGAATCATAACACCAAAGCAATAAAGTGATAGATCAATTTACATTTCTACAAATACAAAATCTTGAATTCTAGTAACAGCTTACACTATATGAAGTTATTCAAACTAGAATTTGTAGAAGGTCTTATAGAAGCTTGTAAGCCTCTTAAAAGTATTTGCCCAACTTTGATTTCAAATCTACATGTGCATTTTTCCCTAAAGAAAGAACATATAACTTTCCCCAGAGTTTTAAGGGGGGTCCATCAGTGAGCACCCCAGCTTCAATTTACTGGACCCTCCCATTGGCTGCATATCTCCTCACCTCTCTATGAAAATGGGAATTAGTTCATCTAGATGGCTAAACCCTTGTCGATTTTTCTGAAGCGTGAGAGAGGACAGTGGTTGGATTTGGGAGAACGGGCACCTCTCCTTACTTTTCTGCAGAATGCGGAAGTCTGGAGAATCCTGGATTTCACTCCCTTGCCGGAACCACTTGACCTGCAGAGGCGGTGCCCCGCGGACCCTGCACTCCAGGACCACCACCTGGCCCTCGGACGCTGCTATGTTGTGCAGTTCCTGAAATTCGAGAAAAGCACTGCCCATCAGACTTTGGTGCATCCTTACACAATCTCATAACAGAGAATAAAACTTCCGGATCTCGGAGAAAAAAATGGGAAACTTGCATCATAAAAGAATTATTACTAACTCAGAGGAGGATAAGCACCTTCAAATTCATTCATCATCAGCTTTTCATAATCTCTGTATGATAAAATGAGTATGGTTTACCACTGGGCCCATAGAAATTTTGGACCTGTCTGCAAATTTATTGACTCTTTTGTATGTACATACTTTTACAGGAATAACCGTTACCTTTCTTCATCTACATTTAAGAGTAAGCAGGTGGGATGCAACCTTCTTAAAACAATGACACACCTTATGGATGTGGCTTCCTATGGAAACCAGGCAGGAGAAGAAAAAAGACATACAGTTGTCTTCACACGCTCCAAACTTCTCCCCCGCCACCTCCGCCCAACCAGTCCCCAGTGTCAGGTTTACTAAGGCGAAGGGTTGTGGTTATTTTCTTGTTTTGAGGTTCGGGTAAAATCTTAAAAAATGTAGCACTCTTCTCTTGCTGACCTTCGTTTCCTCCTCCCTCTCCATTACCCTGGCTGCGCCCCCCCCACTCCACCTCTGCCCCAGTGCATTTTTACAGCCCAGCCGCTTAGGCAGTCATTTGGCTTCACAGACACAAAGAGGTACAGCTTTTATATCCTGGTTATCAGGTATCAAAAGCTTAACATTTCCCTTCCATATGTCCCCTCTCTACCTTCCTCTTCCAGGACTACTCAGCCATGGGGCCTGCCTAAATTTTTTACTAAACTTCTAACTATAGAGCATTGGCTGGGATATAAGGTAGGTAGAACTCTCAAGGTAATTCAAGCAGGATCAAATAATTCACCTGATAGACCAAAAGCAAAAAAAAATCACACTAGGAAGCGTGGTTTTTTTTTTTTTTATGTTTTGGTTTTGTTTTGTAATTATCTGAAAACACAACAAACTGTGTGCTGGGAAAAACCTATCCTGCAGCAAATGGCCTTCGGTGCTGAGGAGCTATGGAGATTCTCACGTTCATGCAGCTGGCAAAAGAACTACAGAAGTCTAGTGTGAAGTCTGGGAAGGACTTTGATAAGAATTCTGGTGGTTAAGAATGTCTTCAAGTGAAAACATTAAGATTCTTAGCTATTTCTGATTGCATTTTTCTCTCCCACCTTATTTTTAATTGTAGAAAATCTCTGGCTTTAATTGACTTTCACTTTCCTATTGGGTCCAGAAAGAGCTAATTTAGTGGATCATAGCAGGGAGGTGTGGCTCGTGGGGCTCAGCATGTGTGGATTAATTATTAAACACCCCCAGGCTTGTCCAGGAAGCTATTCATGGTAGATGACAAGTGGCACTCATCTATCCTTCATTTCTGAGCTCGCAGGCACAAAAGGAGACTCGGAATTCCTCCTAGGATTGCGTGCTTTGTTCAAACATCAGAAAGTCAGAGATGTATAAATGGGTAGATGCCAAGGATTTTAAGCACTTAACACAGCATAGTCATTCCAAGATTGCAATTTGGCTCCTTCAGGAGCGAACTTTTTTTTTTTTTTTTTTTATCTTGGCAAAAGCCACAGCTGAACAAAGCCATTAGGGGACTTGTAGGAACATAAAGAAGAGCCTCCAGGGAGACAGAGCCAACCGTTAGAGGTTGTACTTGGCAATTTGGATCATCCATTCAGGGTAGCATTTGGGACCCCTGGTGTTTTAGGGTCCATAAAGGGTATCTGTGGACATATATCAAGTCCACATGATACTGTGATTCCTTAGAAGGATCCATCTATTTAGGAAGAAATGCAACAGGGTGCTCGTTGCTTTCCTGGACTGTGTGTGTCCCTAACATTCACAGTTCCACAGGGCACACCAGTTCTTGGCCCCAGCTAAGCCCAGTGGCCTACAGGCAGAAGTGCTGGCTGTGAAACCTGGGAACGTTCCCCAGAGCAGTATGAGAAAATCGATGGAGGCACCCCTTGGACTGGCAAAGCCCATTTGCCATCACTGTCAACCACTGTGCCCAAGAGAAAGGCCAGAGAAGGCACTGAACTCAACAAAGCACAGGCTAACTTGAGTTCCAGATATCGACGGATTCACTTCCTAAACCTGCCTCTCCAATAACCACAGCCCAGGCGCACAAAGGACCATGCACGGCGGGAAGAGAAGTTGCACAAAGGGTAAAGGAAATGAAAAAGCACATACAAACAGGGATGGACATGATGGTGCAGAAGACAGATGTCCAGATACAGAAAGCAGTGTCCCTGGAGATGCCCTGTAGGGGTGCTCTAAGTTTCCCACTACTCTACAGTTTAAGATTTTAAATTCAATGTTAATAAAAATGTAGACTTTCGTTTTACCTTCCCTTTTATGAAGCTAACACAGAGTGCTGCACAGCTCTTTTTTGGGAAAGGGGGAAGCACCACTCATGGAACTTCAGTGTCTCAGAAGCTGGATTGCACAAAACGTGGTTTTGTGTCTAGTGTTTGAGGATTTCTCCTAGTGCCAGGCAGAACTGTGTGACATTTCCCCATGCCAGGCCAGTGCGGCGAAGCCCGGTGGGGAACAAAAGCAAAATCTTGCAATCTCTCTTCTTCCCCTGACACCACCAGCATGAGACTTTATTTTGTTTAAAGCAAGAGGTGTGCTGGGCCTGACATCCCCCAGATCAACCCTGACTCAGGCGGTAACACATCAGGGAACATGGATCTTCTGGTGATGGTCTCACAAATCTGCTTGTGAAAAGGTCTTAAGCTACATAAAAACATGAATGTCTACCCCTCTGTAAAACTTTCCTGTTCTAAGCATCAAAAGATGACTTCCCTGGCTGTTTGCAGTGTGACATTGGTTTGGGTAGGGTTTTACATGACTTTTTTTTTTTTTTGGTAGTTTACTACCCAGGAGGGGACTTTGAAAATTTTGCTAGCTATCATCATTTGTTGCCTGTGTCCTACAGTAAATGGTCTATTTATGAAAAGTCTTTAATAAAGTTGGATACAGGCTGGCTTAGAAGAAAAAAATCATTTCCTACATGAAGAAAATTAAAATGCTCTTCTCTGCTGCCTCACAGAAGTCTTTATAGATTTGCTCGTCACATCTGTCTTTAGTTTACTTGGCACTGATTTTTGTGAGAAGTGTGAGGCAGAAATCGAATTCAATATTTTCCACCTCTGTTGCTGTCATCCTTTACCCAGTGGTCCGCAGGTTTCCGTAGGTACCGGAGTGAGTTCTATTCTATTACTCATCGTTTTGTCTAGCCTTGTGCCAGCTCCATGCTATCCCAATACTACACATTTAGGAGGTTGCAACATCTCAGAGGGCAAATGCCACCCCTTCCCTTACACCACCTTATTTTTCTTCTTCAGGGGTGTTTTGGCTATTCTTAGCATTTCTTCCATTAAACTTTTAGAATCAAATCACCAAATTTAGTATTAAGGAAATAAATACAAGAAACCCACTGGAAATTTAGCTAGATTTGCATTAAACTTATAGACCGAACTGGGAGACACGATTTCTTTACAGTCTGCCAGTCCACAGGCATGCTATACCCCTCCATCTGGGGTGGAGGCGGGGCAGAGGGAGAAGATACGCTATTTACATGGAAGCATTTCTGAGTTGAGCAGTTGTCCGATGAAATGAATGTCATTCATTCAGCTTGGCAATGCAAAACACCAACTTAGAACACATTAAAAATTAGTCATTAAAAAATTTCTGCAAGGGTTGCTGGGTTTTCCAAGCAATACCCTGCACAGAATTTTGCCTTATTCTTTCTGTCCTGGCTTTTCCACTGTCCTTTGACCTCTATCAAGTCACTGACCTTGCCCACATTTCTTCAGCACATCCCAAGCTCACAGTCACATGGCCATTGTTCAATACATAGCTATTAAGTCCCAAAGGTAACCATGATAATCAGTCTACTAATCTGTTTGTTTTAATTTAAGACTGCTACACGAAGCCACATGAGAGTGGAATGACAGCAGCAAAGCAAATACAGAGAATGAGACTTGCAGATGTCGGACCTTTGTAAAAACAGGAGGAAAGTAGGCAGAAGTGGTTCCATCAGGTCTGCAGAGATACGAGGTTGGACTGTGAACCTGAAAAAGCAGAGACACATAGATCAAATTCTAAATACATAAATTGCTGCAAAGATGAACTGAAGAAGCCTCTCATTATTAAGATCATTCCACATGAATGAAATCAGTGACTGAAATGAGTGAATGAAAGTCTCTCCATGTATCGCTTTGCTGATCTCCTCTTACAGGCACTGTCTGCTTCCTCACTGCACATCTGTTACTGTTGTCTATCCGAAAGGATGTTCAAGGTGAAGCCCCCTGGTTCCTCAGGGATCCGTGAACTGTTACAATGCTATTACCAAATGGATTTCTGTGTGTGGGACTTCCACTGGGGTCTCTTTAAAAGCTCTCACAGACACTGTATTTTATTTTTTTCAATATAGTCTGGATTCATTGAATAACAAGCACAAGTTACTGGTAGTGGAGGGCAAATTATCAAACATCTACCTATCTTAATTTTAACTTGCATCCTTTTTTGACATAGATGGGGATTATAGGAAATGAAGAAAAAGGGATATATATTTTTTTCTTGATGTGCAGAAAACAAAAATGCTAAGGATTTCAGGAGAGTGAATGGAAACTATTTCTTTGAGTACAATCATGCATTTTCAAACACACTGGATTATTCGCTTCTCTATAAGTGCTCACTAGTTTTTTAACCTAAGATGGTGGTGATCTGATATTATCTGTCCAAATATAATGATGTCAGAGGGCATCACTGAGAAAGTTGGCCGAGTGGTAGTGAGGCTAGCATGGTAATGGGCCTTGTTCATTATCCTTGTAAGACTTTCCACAGGCTTATTATTCAGGAGGCCTGGATAACAAAGAATGTATGAACACATATAGAATATAGTATTTACTATATGTTTATAGTATAAACATACAGTATTTAGTCTGTGCCAGGCATTGTTCTAAGAGTTATATGGAGATGAACTGACTGAATCCTCATGACAATCTTGAGATGGATGGCATTATTATCTTCATTTTACAAATGAAAAAAATAGGCATAGAAAACTTATATTCCTTGTTCAAGGTCCCTTAGTAAGCGGTTGAACTAGGACTCCAACCCAGGCGGTATGAATCCAGGGCATTAACCTTTATATTACCGTGCCTGCGATAATGCAATGGAGTTTCTCTGAGCACTTCGTTCTCCCAACTCTACGAGTAGGATATATGACCTTCTATTCGGTGTTCCTGTAAAGTTTAAACCATTTTAAAATGTACTGTTTATGTTACTATGATACTTACATATTTAGATGCATGTGTGTCTTTCTGCTTTTAGGCCTCTGTGTTATACCTTAATACAGTTTATCATATTCAAGAGTTTCACGTGTGTACCTCTTATTTCTCATGCAGTTTGTAAACTGGGAACAGAGCTGGTGCTAATGTATTCTCTTCTGTTGTGAAATGCCTAACACAGGGCTAAGCATCGATTAAATATTTATCAATACTTAAATATGAAACATCAAAAAATTCACTGATTTAATTGGAAATATTTCTATAAATTCCACTATCATTTAAGGGTTTAAAGGAAATGCCTACAATATATGCCGTATCCAAGTAACTTATAACAGTTGGTGCTTTGCAAGTTTATGAACTCAGATGTCTTTTATCTACTGTCCGCATATCGTACATGTCACAGAGGATATGTCACGCACCTCTAATTACTAAAGTACCTCTGAGTGCTCCGTGGATAGGGGCAGGGGGATGCCCACCAAACACACTTACATAGGTATGGGTAAGGCCTGAGTTTACAGCTCAAGAGTGCTGGGGGGAGCCTTTTGTGGGCGCTGTTTCTAAAGAAACGCATCACAGCACAAAAGCAAAGCAACATACATTTTATTTAGAGATTTTCAGATTATAATATTATTACGTTTTTTAAAAATTAATATAGTTGGTGTGCGCAAAGTCAACTTACTACACTTTCTTTCCAGTAGTTTAGTATCATTGTTCTTTCTTGGATAATGCAATCTCACAATGAAATAAAAGCAAGATAAAATGCATGGTGAAGTCAAGGATTTGAATTTTTTTCTTATTATCTGTTTAGTGCTTAGAGCAGGGGTGTTGAACTCATTTTCACTGAGGGCCACATCAGCCTTGCAGTTGCCTTCAAAGAGCCAAAATAATTTTAGGAAATAATTTTACATGTAACTACCCCTTAACTGTTAAGGAGTTGAAATTACATTCGGCCCTTTGAAAGCAACCACAAGGCTGATGTGGCCCCCAGTGAAAATGAGTTTGACACCCCTGGCTCAGAGGATGAGAACACTTTTGTTGGTATGTGGACTTCTCTTGCCTTCTCACTTGTTTAAATGAGATAGTAAGTTTGGCTATAGATAGAAGAGAACACACAAGTGGGGGAGAAATCAAACAGTCGCAGATCAGATAGGTAGCGTTTTGTCAGGTTACTGGCTGTTAGGGAGGTTCCCAATGGAAATACAGATGTTGCGGGATTGGTGGTGTGGCTTTTGATTTTTTGGTGGATCGAAAGGAAGAACTTTACCTACCCTTTTCTGTTCTCCCAGTTGTATTTGTACTTAGGAACTATTTCCAGGTTATGGAATAGTAAAATCAAAGCAACATTCTTTCAATCCGGAAGCCTGCTAGGGGCCCCACTCCTGCAGGCCCCAGGCACGCACGCTCACCTGCTGCACAGGGACAGACAGAGGCTGGATCACAGCTGTGGTCACGCCGGTCTTTGGAGACGACGATCCTATTGTCAGGGACACAGAAGTTGTTTTCTTCTGAGCTCTGGAATACAGGGAGGCGAGTGTTCAGTCAGAATCTTTTTTTAAAGCAGGAATTATTCTTTAGAGCATTTCCATAGAATAGCCCAGCTACTCTTTGTGTACTTAATTGGCTTCAACTCTCAAGTGCTTCGGAAACGGGAAGTTACTATAGCTGTGGCTAGTATACCCACATAATGAAGCTCAGGGATATTAGCAAAATAAACACACAGATAAAAGTAGCTGTAACAGTCATTGTTAACGAGGGTAAAGTATTGACCTTGAAAATCCTGAGAGAAAAGAAAATACTTAGAAAAAGTCTAATCCTCAGCAGTAAGAAGATATTTGAAATCTATAGGATTACGGCTCTAAATTTAATTCAATGTTTTGGTGGTCTATTTTCAGTCTAGCAGCTGTTCTTTGTTCTAGATCTATATTTTGTTAAGTTGAGAGTGTCTTGAAATTTTTGTCTTTCTTAGTGCATAGAAGTGAGTGAGGTGCATAAGAGACAAAGGCTGAGAAGAATTGGTTTCTAAACTCCATTTTGTTCGCTTGGCTGTGGAATCCCTATCAAGTCATGTAACTTCCTGAAACTTGAGATCCTTGTCTGAAGTGAGAGGTGGCAGAGTACCTATATGATCTTATTAAGGTCTCTTTAGCATTAATATTTGGTAATTATTTGATGTTGAATGCATACAATTGTTATGCATATACACTAACAGGTCAAAAGAATTTGTTAACAGTCTCAATATTCATAGACTTTTCTACAAAATTCTGACAGATTTTATTTGATTTTTTGAAAAACAAGATACTAACATTTTACTAATAATTCATGTGTCTTTGTAGGAAGAACTAAATTTTGAGATTTTCATGACAAGATCAAAGTAGAAATAGTCTTTATCCAAATAGAAACACATTGTTGGTCCAATGAGATATTTTCCAGTTTATGTTAACTACATTGATTCTCATTTATTTTTAGTAGTGATTTAATAAATTTTCTCTCAATATGACTTATCTTTTCATAAATTTAAAACTGTTATCTTTGAAACCAACAGTATATATGTTTAGATTTGGCATATTAATGATGAAATGAAGATTTCAAAGCTCAAATTCGTAACTTAAAAGTTACGCTCCAAGTTCAAGTATTTGATCTGATTGACATCAGTTGACCTTGTCCTTGAAAGCACAATGCGGTGGCTTCATACACCCACAATCCTGCCGCCAGTCTCTGCTGTGTAACTGATGAAATTGTAGGCACTTACTGTGGCATAGCTCCAGGTTTTGATCGGAAAGCTAAACTTTCACTGTCAGAATCGGTTGAACTGGCACCTAAGAGAGTTAAAAATAATAAAATTAAGATGTAAATAGTATCTGTAATTGTTTCAAAGAATAATGTTCTTTATTTTTAAATAATAACATAGTCTGTTTTGAAATAGAGAATGGTTCAGACCATTTTTACTTGGACTGTATCTGCAGAAAATCATTTGAAAAAAAAAAAAAAGAACAACTATGAAAAGCTTTCTTCAAAGCAATAATGTTTTTAATGCCAGATGTATTATTAGTTTCATTTTTATCATTTTGGCCATTACAACCATACTTTTAAATGGCTTATAAACTCTGAAATAAATTTCAGTGTGTCTGTGGGCAAAACATTCATGGTTTTAAACTTTAACCATTTCCCAGGAGACTTAATGGCGTGGATTATTAATGTCTTCATCACTCATTAATTAGGAAATGCTTTCTGACTCTTGGATAAGAGGGTTCATTCTTGAATAAAAGGGTCTCTGATTTTGGATCATGCTTTCCCATATTCACTTGCCTCATTACTGTTTTTGAATTAAGGGTCAGATTTTTAGTCAAAATGCATACTGTACTTACATTTTAATGCTTATATATTTTGTGATGAGAGATTTGAGGTGACATTTAAAATAACTGTGATGGTTAAAAGTATATTCTTGATATTTCCTTTATACAACTTGAGTTATTCAAATTACCTATTTTAAAAATATTTTAATATAAAATAATACATGCTTATGGAAAAGTAACCAAATAGCCTAGAATTGTGTGATACTGTAATAAAGACCCGTTGGTACCTTCCCTAATGCCATGTTTCCTATATTAGCAGCCTGGTGTGTGTTTTTCAGATAAATTTAATATGTCAACATACATACATTTATACACATAGTTATAAAAATGGAATCACACTATATGCATTCTTTGCAATTAGTTATTTTTGCCTACCAATACATTTAGAACAGATACATTTACTGAATTTTCTTGGATGGCTGCCTAGTGTTCCTTCCCATGACTATAGTACATTTTTCCAGCCTTTTATTGATGTGGAAACCATCATGCTTAGGTAATTCTGCTGGAATGTTTGCTGTCCCTTCCCATTTATTTCTATAACTCCCGCCTAGTCCAGGCTTTCTTCACCTACTTCCTGGACCACCACAATAGAGTCTTCTCTGTTCTTCCCATTTCTCGCTCTTCCAAATTTGTCTTCACCCTATATCACCTTAATGTTCCTATCTTCCAGAACCTCCTGAACGTCCACATCACATAACCCCAACCCAGAGAGTTGAACACACTCCCCGGTGTATATTCCACTACATAATGGGAACACAAGTGAAGAAAACAAACACACGCACCTGCCTTGGCAGAGATTGCATTCTTTTGAGAAGATAAGGTAAGTAAATACAGTATGGTGGTGAGTGAAATGAAACCCCATAAAGCAGAGTGGAGGTGCTGGGTGCAACGGGAAAGCAGCGGGACGCAGTACCAAGTAGGGTGGAGAGGAAGGCTCCACCAAGACGGGGACTTTAAACAAATGAAGATCCAAAGCTGGTAAGGGCTTTCCCTTCTTGGTCCTTTACCGGACTATACCTTTAGTTACATTGCTCATCTTCGTAGGAAACTCCTATCCTGCCTTTTGGTATTGTCTTTTAAGATCAGCCCAGTCATTTTTCTGAGCTCTGTCTTCTCTGAACTCCTAGTGTTTTTGTTTACGTTACTCACACCACTTAAAATGTTGCATCTGCTAGAAAATTATAAGTTCTTTGAGAACTGAAGTGGTGTTAGGAAGGGAACTACCAATTTCTGAATACTTGCTATTTGCCTGGCAGTCTGCTAGGCACCTCATGGCATTTAATTATTATAATAATGAAGCTCACTAAGAGGTTATATCCAATTACAGATGAGAAAATTGAGGAACCAAGAGGTCAGGTAATTTGCACAAAGCCAGGTAACTAGGAAGCAGTGGCGATGAGACTTGCACTTGTGTGTTTTGAGCTCATGGTCCATGACTTGACCCCTTCCACATGAGCTCTGTGTGCTGTGCACGTCTATGTTCCTCCGAGGGCTTAGTTTCATGCCTTGCTCGTGGCAGGTCTTTAACTTCTGGTGGAATGAGTGAATGGAACTAAGGAATAACAAGGCCTGTTTAGGGACAAGGAGTGGACCGGGCAAATAGAGAAGAGCAGTATCTTGGTGGGGTTGGTGGGGGGAGATGGGGGAGCAATGGTGGGAGGCAAGTCTAGAAACAAAGGGTGAAATACCAGGGCCAAAGTGAGGCATCTAGGCACTGAGAAGGGTGAGTGGGAAAATCAACTATGTGGGGTGAACTGAGGGACTAGGGGGAAAAGCAGAGCAAAACAAACAGCAAACCAACTAAAACAGGTGACAGGGAAGGAGAAAGTTTGATCGCGACGAGGAGGTGAGAGCTGAGCAGGGGAAAAACCAGTAGACTCAGTTTTCAGAAAGTCACGGTAACCTGAGGAAGATTAGTTTACTGAAATCGTGGCAGTGTTAAGGAGAGGGCTGGCAAAATCTTCCAGGAATTAGCAGACACTCTCAACATGGTATGAGATCAGGAAAGAAAGAGCTATTTTTCATATCATTCCAAACATTTAAATCATTTTTTAAGAATCCCCGACGATTACCTCTATTTAGAAAGATATTGTTTTTAAATTCTATTTTGCTATCTTTTTCCAGCTGACGTTCAGAGAAAAGTAAAGAATCAAAAAAAAAGTTGGCGTCCCATGAGAAGACATTTGCTAGTTTTTGCGCACCTGTCCAACCCTTGCGAAATCTCAATGTCACCTTCTGTCTCAGGTGTCAGAGCAGCCCCTGCAGATGGCAGCAGATCAGATCTCCCCATCTGTGCCAGCAAGCTTCCTCCCCTCCCCTCAGGGCAACGCTCTCCTCTTCTGCCTCCTCCCTTTCGTCATCTGCTCTGCACCTGCCTCCAGGAAACACCACTCCTGTCTCAGGTTAACATTTTTCTCTGTATTTATCAAACCATCACTTTCATTGCTTTATGTCGGTGCCAGTCTCAAGGAGGCACACGTTCTTGTCCTTGCAATTACTCTCCACCTGTGTGTCAGCTATGCCCCTGCTTGAATGCTGTTTCTTCTGTTCTGCCTCCCACACAAGAGTGAAGGGATCATGTGTTGATCCTCTTCGCTCTGCTCTCGGGATGAAGTGCAGGGGGAAGCGTCACAAAAAGACGAGTCTCCTGCCTTGACTGTGAAAGAGGCCCCTTTCCGTTTTTAAAACTTACCCAATTTAATCCTTTCTTGTAGGAAAAAACCCCATAAAATGTACAATAGCAAAAATTAAAGAAAGAAATCATTTGGAATATCACCATTTACATACTTTGGAGCACATACTCCTGAAGTTTATGCGTGTGTATGTAAAAAATAATAAAATATATATTTAAAGGATGACAATGCTATCATACTGTCCAGTTATTGTTTTCCTTGAATTTAATGCATGTCAGTAAATAAATATGCACTTTTATAGTTTTCTAGTGGTTGCTTCAAACTCATTTGTGTGCATTTACCATATTTTATTATTCCACTATTAATGGATATGTGTATTATTTCCATTTTTTAAGATCTCACCAGGAAGGTGTGTAAAGTAGCAATATTTCAAAATGCCCATTTCCCCATACTCATGAAATTACTGTTTTTAATTATTTTTATTTTTACCAATCTGGTATCTTCCATGATTTAAAAAACACAAGTTAGATATAAATTATACAGCTTTGACTTCAGGATATAGGACATCTTCATTAAAGCAGGTATGAACCATTAAAAAATTATACACATATGTGTACATTTTTTTAAACCCCGAATAAGAATCTCACCATGGAATTCGTCCTTTTAGTACATGTTTTGGCTTTCAAAATTTAAGGACTAAGTACACCCTGCCCGCATTCCTCACCTTTCTCCCTCCCTTCTTTTGCAGCTGCTATAATTACCAGCATGCAACTATCATTCAAAACATTCAAAAAACGTGGGTGTAAATTCTGTTGCCACTGCTTTCTAGTTATATGACCTCATGCATATCACTTAACCTCTTAGTTCCTTAACAGTTTTTTAAGCAAAAATAGGTTAAATTAAAAAAAGGTAGAATAGAGTATACAGAATAAAATGTACACATATAAAACACAGGATAGTGGAATTACATATGATTTTTATATTTTATTTTTAATCTATGTTTTAGATAAAAAAATCAAAATGTCCTTTTTTTTTGTAATAATAATGATAGCTCACACTATGTGCCAGGCACAGGTCTAGGCAATTAACTCACTTAGTCCTTATAATAATGTAATGTTCTCCAGGCAGAGACTGAGAAACTGAATTCAGAGACAGTAAATGGCTGTTCAAGTTCACGGTGCCAGAACTAGGCTAGGTAGAAAATACTGTGAAGAATGGCAAAAACTGGGCTTACACTCCTTCAGCTTCTCGTAGCACATTTTCAAGAGCCAGCTGAAGAAACCCTTTGTTCAGAGAGGCTTTTTCTTGCTGGGACCAACAGGAGCAGCTACTATGTAACATCTTAGCGTGCATCAAAATGTCACTGAACAAGGGCGCACATTTTATCGGATTATTCAAGGAACTGCGAACCTATAAATATCAAACAATCTGCCAACATGCACCGAACTTGAGCATTCCTGCCCCACACCCACCTTTTTAATGTCGCTCTGCTCTCTTCTCTATCGGACCCAACTCCTTACCCAGAAGGTCCAGTTTAATCCATCTTCCTTCAGCCCACACTCAGAACCACCACCCGGTCCTCTTTGGAGCTCCTAAAACTGGAATGATCGGTGTAACCCACTTTGCGGTCAGGAGGGGTGGCGGTGGCAGAAACGTGAGATGTATTTATTCCATATGCTTACATTTACCTTTCTATTTACATCCTGAAACTCCTGAGACTATCTCGGTACCATCTAGTCCTGGAGAGTACCTCCCTCACCTCCCAGCACTCGTGTGGGCCAGATTCTGCTTCCTGTCTCCTTTTCAAAGACTTTGTTCTCTTATTCTCCTTCCATCCTGCAAGACCTACGTTTTTTTCTCTTGGATTATTTTCATTAGCATATAAACTCTATTAGTTATGGTATGAAAACAAACATACATACATACAAACTGCCAAAAACCATCTTTCTTTTCAAACAATTGCGTGTCTGGGTATTTATCCAAAGGAAACAAAAACACTATCTCAAAAAGATATTTGTGCCACCGTCATGTTCATTGCAGACTTATTTACTGTAGCTAAGACATGGGAACAGCCTGAGTGTCTTCCATGGATGGATGGGTAAGAAACTGTGACACACACACACACACACACACACACACACAACATTACTCAGCCAAAAAAAAAAAAAAAAAAAGGAATCCTGAAATTCGCAACCAAATGGGTGAACTTTGAGGGCATTACACTAAATAAGTCAGACAGAGAAAGCCAAACACCGTAGGATGTCACTCACACGTGGAATCTTAAAATAAAAATACAAAGCACAAACCTAAAACCAGAGATACAGAGAAGGCATTGGTGGTCGCCAGAGGTAGAGAGTTGGTGAGAGGGTGAGATGGCTAAAGGGGGTGAGGAGGAACAAACTTCCAGTTGCAAGTCCCGGACATGTAATGTACAACATGGCAACTACAGCACATAATACTGTATTATGTGTTCGGGAGTTGCTAATAGAGTAGATCTTACAGATTCTCCTCACAAGAAGAAGCAATTCCCACTACGTACGGTGATGGATGCTAACTAGACTTACTGTGATCACTTTGCAATATATACACCTAACAAATCATATTGTTCACCTGCAACTTTTGCTGTCTATCAATTATACCTCAATTAAAAAATCTTTTTTGACCTCACACTGCTTTGTACATAGAGGCCCATATCTCTGCTGGTATTTGAACAAGACATGCCCAACAATCTATTATTATTTGTTGCTTCTCCTTCCACATTTCACTAACTTTTCTCAACTCATTGCATTTGATTGTTGGTCCTTTTCAGGTTGCTCATATCTCTCGTTAAACATCCTCAGCTGCCATGCACAGTGGTTTCTCCTATCCTCATCTGACTGGACCCTCAGCGGCAGTGGACAGAGCTGGCATCACCCTGCCTCCTGAAATGCTCTCTCATGCCTCCCCCCGAAATGCACACTCTGCCTGGTTTCTGCCCCCACCCCAGGGGCTTTCCTTCCTACTCTCCTTCACTGGCATCTCCCCCCTCTTAGAATTTCCACAGGGAGGAAGGATTGCCCAGGCTCAGACCTGGTTCCCTTTCTCTCCCTCAATACCCCTTTCTCCCTGATAGGCCTGTCCAGTAGCACGTCCAGTCCCATAGCTTTAGCTACCATTGACATCCTGACACTCCCAAACGTTTTTTATTCACCCTGTGTGCTCAACTTTACTCATATGTCCAATCACTGACTTGGCATATCCACTTGAAACCACTAAATAGGGGTTCAAACTTAGCATGTTCAAAACACATCACTTACCTCCCTCTGTCCCCTGACCCTGTTCCTTCCCAGTCTTCCCCATTTCAGAGATTGGTGACATTGTCCACACCAATGGTAGAGCTGAAATCCATGGAGACACCTGATTCCTTTCCTCCCCTCACTCCCTCATCAAATCCACCACACGGCTTTTGGAGTCTGCCCGACTCTCCATCACCTCCATGTAGAACTCCACCTCCTGCAGTACAGTCATTTCTCCTTTACCACAGCAACAGGCTTCTAGCTGGTCTTGCGTTATACATCAAAGCAACAGTTTGATACAGGGTGGGGCCGAGGTAGGTTTACAGTTGTTCACGTGGCAAATAATATTGAATATAATAAATAATAATTAAAAGATAAACTGTTTCAGATACTCAAAACTGTAAACCTACTTTGGTGACCCTGTATAAATCAGCTAATGTTTCAGTTTAAACCCTTCATGATTTGCGATCTTATTTCGATGGATGCTGCACTGCTAACGGTGACCACAAGGCTCATGTCCCCACGAACTGGCCACTGGCCAACCCTCCAAGCTGTCTCTTCTCTTTTATACTCCTGGCTACCCAGGACTTCCTTCTGCTCCTTGAACACATCTGGTCTTTCCCTCCTAGGGCCTTGGGGTTGTGCCTTCTGTGTGAAACACTCTTTTCCCAGTCTTCTTATTGGTTTCTTCTCAGGCTCTGGTCTTAGATCAAGTGTCACCTTGTCAGACAGGCCTTCCTGGTCACCCTCACCCATCAGCCACCTTTACTTTCTTCCCAGCACTTGCTGGTGTTGGAATTATTTCTGAATTTACTCTCCCTCCTCTTCTGGAGAGTCAGTGAAGTGAGAACGTGGGCTTATCCTCCTCACCAATGGGTCCCCACTGTCTACATTGCTCTTGCCTTACAGTAGCTCCTGAGTAAACACTTACTGGAATCTAAATAGTGCTCAGTATGTGCCCTGAAAAGTACTTTGCTCAGATCCTAAATCGTATCTGTAGACTGCGGTGATCACAGGTAGACAACAGCTGCCTCAGTAACGAGTTCATCTACCTTTTCCTCTGCAGTGGTTGAGAAGGCAGATTCGCCAGTCAGATCGCCTGGGTTTGGACTCTGGAACCCCACGTGTGCGCCCATGCATGCATGTGGATTGAGTGTGGTTTGGGGCTCCGCTCAGCCTCTGTAAGCTTCAGTGTCCTCCGTCATACAATGGGGGTGATTTTTGTAAAGATTAAAGAAGGTCATTTAAGTAAAGATGAAGTGCTTGGTTCCTAGTTAAAACTAAATAAACATCAGCTACTATTCTTAAGTTACGATTTCTTTGGTACCATTCTGAAACTTGATGCAAAAGAAAGTGAAATTTACACAGTTTCCAACTAGTAGGTTGTTAAGCTTTTAGTGAAGGCTTTGCTTGGATTTTTACATTTTACACAAACTTCCTACCCTTCCAAAGACCCTCCCTGACTACATGCTGAAATATTAACAACATGCTCTAGGAAACAATTGAATCAAGATATGACTTAGTCTTTTTAGTGCTAAGTAAAATATAAAAATTTACTACTTTCCATCATAATAGCCTAAGAATTTATCTAAAGTTCTGTTCTCAGGCATAAAAATATACTGAAATCTCTCAGGTTTAAAAAAATTTTATTATTCATATTTCACAAGGCCAATGAGCTAGTTTTTTATATTGGGCATAGGAGACCGAATCTTAATGGTTCTTTATCCTGACTCTGTCCAGCTTCCTTACCCTCCTCTTCACACACAGTCTATCTGAAGTTGCAGAGGCCCAACAGCGGCGGGCTGGCTAAGGAAGTAGTGTTATCACATGGAAAACTGTGTACCGGGAAAAAGTCCACTGTCTTTGTTGCAGTCCGGGGCATGAAATGGCAGATGGAACTAGAGGTGTATTTTTCCGTGTTGAGGACTGTTGGTTCAGAAGCCTTGCATGGAAGAACCAAATTTAAATAAAATTAAAGACCATGTTGTGAATGTTTTTGGTCTACCAGGATGAGATGCTGAAACTGGTTTCAGAGCTGGGGACATTTTTCCTTTTTTTCCTATGAAAAGTGAGGATATCTTATATATATTGCAGTTAATTTTTAAGTTCATCTGTGGCCATATAACTCTTTATATATTTCTATCATATCACTTAATTACCAATATCACTTATCATTGCACATTCTGATTTTTTATGTGCCCCTCTCTGCTGTTAGATATCAGGAACTGCGTCTTAGTCATATTTGTGCCTTCACTGTCTTGCATGCAGTGGGGCCTTAAAAATGCAGGCTGAATTGACTAGATGGGCTATGACTTTAAAGTGAATTCATTCAACATATTATAAAAGCAATGCACACTAAAACTCACCATATTTCTAGCAGTGCTAAAGCAAATAAAGCTTTTAATTTTAAGATGCTCTATCTGAACTTGGATTTGGGAGACAACTCTGATCATCAAGAAGCAGGTTTTTAATGGAAGTTTAAGTTTCCTTTATTATATTCTAAAATGCTTCAAGAAGTTCGCTACACAGCCTGCCCATGACTAATACGGCTGACTTATTAAATGTTAAAAATCATCGTCATTCTTTTTCTATTACTTTAGCACTTCGATATGTGTATGACATAGTGGTTAAGATTATGGGCCCTGAAGAGAGACTGCTTGGGCTTAAATCCTTGTGTAACTTTGAATGAGTCCCTCTAACCTCTCTGGGTCTCAGTTTACTCTCTTGTAAAAAGGGATTGCTAGTAATACCTCATAGGCTAACAGCGAAGTTTAAATGGAATTTGAAGTTACATATGTATATTATGTGTGCATTTGTAAGTCCCATGTAAGTATTAGTTACTGCCATATACAGAATGTTTGCTTTTATTAACAGGACATGGTCCCTTGAGAAGCTCACAGATGTTTGCTTTCAAAGATAACTCAGAGGAACCTTTTACTAGAAGTAAAGGTACACACTCTGAGCGAGTGGTAACCGTTACTTCTATAAATTGTCAGTTCTTGAAGGATCTATAAATGATGGCTCACATCCTGCTTTTTTCTACTTTAAATAAGGAAGAAATTTGGTGGTACTAAACAGTTAAAAGTAGTAGAAAGATGAAGAATAAGGTCATGGAGACCTCAGGAATTTAAATTTTCTTTATATACATGGTCTGGTATAAATAGTGCCCCTTTTATTACAAAATCATAAGAATGTAATTCTGTAACATAATTATCATGCTCAAGCACACCATATGACACTTTAGCTGAAATGTTCAAAGTAAAACTATAAATTAGTACACCCATATTATTACTGTATCAACCACACTCATGCAGGTGTTACTTCTTTTTTTTTTTTAAAGATTTTATTTATTTATTTTTAGAGAGAGGGGAAGGGAGGGAGAAAGAAGGGAGAGAAACATCAATGTGTGGTTGCCTCTCATGCGCCCCCTACTGGGGACCTGGCCCACAACCTAGGCATGTGCCCTGACTGGGAATTGAATTGGCGACCCTGTGGTTCACAGGCTGGTGTTCAATCCACTGAGACACACCAGCCAGGGTCATGCAGCCATTACTTCTGCTGGACCCTATATTTTACTAATTTTGAAAAGCAGCTAATTAATAGGATACACATCGATATATGGATTTAGGGAATAATGTAAGACTGTGGTGCTTAAAACACTTTCAACTTAAGCTACTGGTGTCGGTCAAAGCCCTGACTGGGTAGCTCAGTTGCTTAGAGTGTTGTCTTGATATGACAAGGTGGTGGGTTCAATCCCCCATCAGGGAACATACAGGAATCAACCAATAAATGCATAAATAAGTGGAACAAGAAATTGATGTTTCCTCTCTCTTCTACTTCCTCTATCGCTAAAAATCAATCAATTAAAAAATTATTGACATTGATCAAAATACATTAATAATGTAAAACTAAATACTTTGATACCAAGTTTTCTAATTCCCCACAGTCTGAGTCTTGTAAGATGTACTTACAAAAATATTTATTTGTTCTCATGAAAATTTCAACTTTGGTTGATAGATATAGTAATTCAATATGTTTGCATTCTTTTTTCACTAGAGAAACCAAAAATAAATTGGGTGCTTTATATTTTAAATAAATTGAAGTTAATGTAGCTGAAATGTTTCAAATTAAAAGGAACAAATACTGACATTAGACAGGATTGATGCATTCCTAAGTGTCAGAACCATTGGACTTACTTATAAAGTTTTCAGGAGAAAGGAGTTTGAATCACAACACCATTAGGTTGTTTGCATTGGAAAAGCATATTCACAATGACGCTCTGCTGAAGCTGAAGCTGTTAGAACATTCACACTGCTTTACCACACGCCTCTCCTCACCTTCAATGAACACCTCCGCAGACGTTGTGTCTGAGCCGCTGGGGTTCGTAGCCAGACAGGTGTAGCGACCTGTGTCGTCCTCAAAGGCTTCTGCTATGACCAGGGTATGGCGGTCCCCACCCTCACAGTGGATCTGAATATCAGGAGTGTTGTGTAGCTCCTTCCCCTCACAGAACCATCTGCAGGCCAAATGGAGGTCAAAGGGCAGGAGAGAAAGAAAGGGAATGGTGACGCTTACAATAACAAAGCAGAAGTGAAAGGCTGGATGCTATATAATCAGATGCTCGTTTGATCCGAAAAGATCTGTGTCAATATTACTGACGGAAACTCTACAGTTCAGACCGTGAAATTAAAGACTAGACAATTCCCACAGGTTTTGTTTGTAAAGTGCCTTGTACATTTTGTCAACATTGAGATAGATGACATTGTTAAACTTGGAAAGACCATTCCAGTTACAAAAGAAAAGGAACAGAATTTCAAAGTGCCTTATAAAATGTTTTATAATGAATGACTCTTACATTTATTAAAGTTTTATCTTATAATTTCTTATCTAAAGAAAAATACAAAAGTAATATAAATGTTATGCTCAAAATATCTAATGTATCAAGGGAAACTAATCATCGAGTTAAAAAAATCATAGGCAGCAATATTTTTGTTGACCCTAAGACTTCTGATCAGCTGAGCAATAACAGATTTAATTCCTTCCACATTTCTGATATTTACAAAACTTTCCAGCCGGCCGCTTGGCTTCCACAGCCGGGGAAATGGAGTGGTTGTAATTCATTCTTGCTGGTCAGCACTTTTCCTTTCCCAAATAGCCAGGACCGCGGTTGGTGGGGGAGGCTGCCGGCTGCCAGACTCTTTTAGCTCAGGTTTTCTCTCACACTCTTCCCTTTATTCCCCCAGCACCTCAAACTCTCCACAGGAGTTTTATAAAAACTGTGAAGCTGTCCCAAACTCCTCCCTGCGAAATGTGATTTATTTTTTAAGAACTATGTAGGAATGTGTCACAAAATAAAAGCACTGAAGTCTCTGGGACTGTATTGTCCACTTAGCTCTTAATCAGCACTTGGATATTTTCTCTGAGTCTAATCTTCTAGAAAATTCTTTGGACTTGGTAACTTTTGTGAAACTATGGCACAGAAGACTGTTTCTGTATTTAGGTAGCATAATATAGGTATTTGTCTATATTTAATCTGAAAATAATGTTAACAAAACAAATCTGTTAGCTAATACTCTGAGTATTAACTCCAGAAACTGTATTTAAAAATAAATATGGGATACTCACAAAAGAACAGATATGACTTGTAGAATTAAAATACATTAAAAAATACCAGCCAACTGAGCATCCTATGTAATGCAATGCATATTACTTTTTAAAAAAATCCTTACCTGAGGATATTTTTTCATTGCTTGTTTAGAGAGAGGGGAAGGGAGAGAGAGAAACATTGATTGGTTGCCTCCTGTATACACCTGGACCAGGGGTTGAACCCACAACCTAGGTATGTGCCCTGAGTAGGAATTAAAGCCTCAACCTATCGGTTATGAGAGGATGCTCAAGCCAACTGAGCCGCACCAGCCAGGGAGTAGATCACTTTTGAGGCAATTGAGAAAAGCAGTATTTCTTGTTTCTGGGGTAGTTTGTGGTCCCTGTGTTTTCACCAAGTCTTGCAGAACATTCCAGGCTAGAACCATCTTTCAGTTTCTTCTTTCCTGTTCCCTTTCCACAGTCATAGTCCAGGTCCTCATCCATGAGAACTATGGCTTAAATTTTAATTGCCCTTACGTCTTTTAATTGATCTCTTCATCTCCAGAAATTTATGGATCCTTCCTATATCCCAAATCAGATTGAAGTTCTTCAAACCCTTCCTTATACACATCATTCCCTAAACTTCAGATCTGAATTGAGGCATTTCATGTAACTTGGACCTGATTTTATTTTCAATCATTTTCCTACACTAATCCTCTGTTTCTGTCAAATATTTGCATGGATATATTGTTCCTGACATAGCCCTCAAATATTACTTGCCTGCTTTCACCTCCTTGAAATTCTCTCCTTACACTCTTCATTAATCCCATCCAAGAGCTACTCCTCCTTAACAGCCATGCAAAAGACTCCTTCAAAAGATTAAGTTCAACCAAACACTTGCCCGCCGACTTCTCCAGTGTGCAAGGTATCACATTACTTACTACAGAATGCCTGGTAAACTCTGGAACTAGTTGAAAAGTTTGTCTATCTGTACTGTCAATCAGAATTGTTTTACCTTTCATAAAAAAGATATAAACTGACTATTAGAGGGAAAACAAGGCATGAGAAAATGCAATACAGGTTTAACAAAAAGATTAGTCGTTTTGGTTCCATGTGCTTCAGAGGGAAACCTCTGCTAACTCCCCGAGGGAATGTCATGTCTTGACCTCTAACTCATAGCTCAGCAAACTGACAGCCTGCAGGCCCGCAGCCTGCTTTTGTATGGACCACAAGCCAAGAAATGGTTTTTATATTTTTAAATGTTTGAGAAACATTAGCGAAAATATTTTGACATAGACAATTATTTAAAATTCAAATGCCATCATCTATACCTGTTTTTGGAATGCAACCATGCTCATTTGCATATCATCTATGGCTGCTTTTGTGTTACCATGACAACGCTGAGCAGTTGCAAAAGACAGAATGGCCCACAAATCCTAAAATATTTACTGTCTGGACTTGAATAGAAAAAGTTGGCCAACTCCTGCTCTAACTTCTTGCTCCTCAAAGTGTGATCCTTGGACCAGCATCGTCAGCATCATTTGGGAGTTGGGTTAGAAAGGCAGAATCTTGACCCTCATCCTAAATCTACTGAATCAGTTCAGGTCCCCTTGGTAATTCACATGCATGTGAAAGTTAAGAAGTTCTGGTCTATTACATTTGGATCATACTAATTTGCTCCACAGAGTCCTGACTTTTTTTCTCTAGGTTATTTATTCACTTCTTTAACATAGCAAACATGTTTTATGTGTTTTGTACCTCTGCACATAAGTTCAAGAAAAATTGTGTTCTGTTTGTTTCTTTCTTCCTCCTCTGTACTGAAAAACCTTTGCAGTATTCACTTGATAATTGATGATATATCACCTTAGGATATCTTCTGTGTTGTTTCCTTATTCCACTATTTGAGGTCTATTGCATTTATGCCTTATTTTCCCAGCTGAAAAATCAACCCCATTGCAGAAAAATGCATTTTTAAAACTATTTTCAGTGATCCATGGAATATTGCATACAACTGATGCTCTACAAACACTGCTACTTATTACTCTAGAATAGGCTTTCCATGAATAAACCAATGGTGAAGGATCTGTGACCTACTAGATTTGAGAGATACTGCATACTATATATTAGTCCTTGACATTTGCAATTTGCATTCTCTTATTAAAGGCCCTGAGAAGTCATGCAGGAAAAAAATTTGTTTAACATTGCTTAATCTAGCGTTTACTTGACCATGGTATTTTTTTCTTATTTAGCGTCTACTAACACCCCATGTGTAGTTGCAGAATGCTTTTCCAGCATATTTATCCCACATAACTTGTAGTTTTTAAAAACAAATTAAGATTATAATCTGGACAATGATGGTAAGTATAAGGCTAAAGAAAATAATCAGTAAGCACAATAAAATAATTGAAATACATTTTAATACTGGCAGAAAGATTAAGGCAACAAATGCATTTTCTGCAACAGTGTAACAAATCTATTTAGTCTCCTGAAATGGCTCATTGTGTCCTCCACGCTTGCATAGGGTAAAATGGTTGGTGCTGACAAACTTGTAGGCTGACCTGTTTTTTGCTTTTTAAACCTCAGGCTTTTTGTTCCCCAACTCTGTGAATAAAATTTCAAAAGCATCTCAGATTCTACCCCAAGGAAGAAATAGTGCACAGAAAAGACTAAATTTGCCCAAATCAGGTGCTAAGCACATTAACCAACATAAGTCATTATACTGCACTGACACTCTCAGGAAAAAGTCAGATTGTTCCTGATTCAAGTACCTGTCAAGTGAATGGTTCCATGGTGTTAGACTGTGGTAAGATAGGGTGGGACTCAGGAGGAGGAGAAAAAAAGCTGCAAATATTTAGGTGGTAGACTCCCTTTAGTAACAAAAAGGACAGGATAGTTCCTGGACAATATTTAGATAAATGTGCGTTTAATTTATGATTGGAACCATTTGCACATTGGAGCTCATAAAGGCTTAGCAAAGAGGCCCCTCCCAGGAATGGCCCATTCTGAGCTATAGGAAACACTCTCCTTCAGCACTCCTTCCATTTGAAAACTAGCCAATCCAGAACCATGTCGCCACCAACTCCACACACAGGGCTATTATTCCCTTCTCTTAATCACTCCCGAGCCAGGTAGCATCCAGAGACAGCCCCTATGCCCCAGAGGCTGCTGAAATTATTCAGACTAGCCACTTCCAAAATAGTCTGCTGCTTCATCTATTCCTTCCCATGGAAAGCACAACAAAGGCTCTTGCCTGGGTTTCACTTTGCTCCCTCTGCCTCCTGGTCACCTCTGAGGCTTCCCTGTGCCCCCGCCCCTACCCTCACAAAACTTGGGAACAATGATAGTTCTCAAGGACATGTATAAATTCAAATTAAGGGAAAGAGAATTATGGTAATACTTACTGAGTGATTATTATATGCCATGCTCTTTGAAAATATGGCTTTATTTTATTTCTCATCAACTCTTTAAAGTAGCTTATTACATTTTTAGATACAGGCAACTTTCACTTATCTACAGAAATGAAAAAGAAGAAGATAATCTTCCAGATCATCTGCCAAATTTCACTTTCCTTAATACATGTTGCTTCACCTTTCATCAAACTTTTTACTGTGAAGATTAACAAGTGTTAACAAAGCTTACTAATTCTTCCTTTCTAATCTTTGGTAGGGCTACTGAGCAGCTACGTGAGTGCCGCACTCACTCATGTGAGTACAGAGCTGAGAAGGAAACGTCAAAACATCAGTGTGTGTGGTAAGTCCCCACTCAGAGGTGTTGAGAGTGTTGGACTAGTTGTCAGACTTCAAGGCCCTAAACAGGCTATGAAAATATTCTTGCATTAATTGGGAAATAAAATGTAAATGGGTTAGGAGGTATAGTCATCTTCATTCATTTAATCCATGAAGCATTTCTGTATTCATCCAGGGGCTTACTGCACTTCAGTTCCACTCCAAGGCACTGATCGGGGGTACAGATGTCAGCTAGGCTGGGTTTTGTATTTCGTGAGACTACTGGTTGGGATAGAGATGAAAACTGTTACAGACACGGGGAAATGCTGAGTACATCTCCTCTGATGAACTGAGGTTCTTCCACTACATGCAAGCATGTACTGCCTAAAAATGTCTTTAAAAGTTGGTCATTGCTTCATACTTACAGATTAAATTTGCTTTGGATAAAATATGTAGGTTGAAATCAATTGATTAGAGAGAGAATGATGTAGATGGACTTCATGAGTCTTATATGTTTGCTTTCAATTCACAGAGGATTCTAACACAAAGAAAAAAGGATTGTAGAATTTAAAGTTCTGTAAGATGGCACTTTTTATTATTCTGTGCTAGGATATTAAAATCAACACTGATTCTATCTATCTATCCAATCTTTTATATATCCTAGCCTAAAAATGAGATGGCTCCAAAAATTCAAGGTTCCTACTATGGCACCAGCAGGATGTAGTAGGGTTGAAATTCAAGAAGGTGTTTTATGTAGAAAAATCCAATATGGAGTGGGGTGAAAGTAGGCTTACATTTGCTTGTATGAAAAATAATACAATAATAATAGGAGAACAAACTCTGTTTTGCACACTCACCACGGCAAACCCACCTTTGCCCCAGCCTGTAGTTAACTGTTCACACTCTACCGTTCAAGGTGTAACCTCCGACTTCGTCTGAGGCCCTCTGTTGGAGGAGAGTGGCTGCATCCACAGTTTGGTTAGATCAAAAGAGGTCAGAAGGACAACCAGAATCAGAGGGATCCCAGCTGCTTCTAAGCAAGTGGCTATTTTTGAAAATCACCAATTGCTTCCATTCTTGGGTAGTGTAAGAAAATTTTCCTCCCTGATGTGTCCTTTCTTTTTTCTTCTCTTACAACCTTGGCAACTAGCAGTGGGCCTCAGAACTGTGTTTGGGAGTTGGGATATGCATCTGGGAGTGCTTGAACACTCTGGTTCTCTAAGGGCAATATCATTGATTTTTATAAGAATAAACTCAACCACTTAAATGAGAGGAACTAACAAATCCACTGGCAAAGCATAATACATACTATCCAGTGTACTATACTAATAATTTATGTTTTAAAAAATCACATATGGCATCTCTTGGCTTACAAGTTGACTACTAAATATCTATTCTGATTCTACCACTTCAAAGGAAAGAAGATTTTTATGACTGACAGTTTCTCTTGGTATCTTTATTTTTTTGAACTACAACTATGTATCCCGGAAATTTTCTGTGTTCTGCATTTTAAACATGTGGCTTTTAAAATGAACAAATCTGACTTGTAAAAGTTACAAAGCTTCATTAGTGAATCTTAGCTGATAGTCTCCAACTCTGCTAAGGAAATGGTAAATCTTAGAAGTCATTTAATAAAAACAATAAGGTGCTTTAAAATAAAAACTTAAAAAAAAAAAAACCCAGTTGAGTTTTTATTTTCTCCTCCAAGCCAGCTTCCTGATGCTCAGAGGGAAACACAGTTAAGTTGAAAGATGTCTATTTTTGCTCCACGACTCCACTTATTTGTACTTCCTAGAAAAATGTATCTTCAAAAGAATGTCAGTGATGATTGCAGGCTGGCAAATTTAGCCCGCAGCTGCCCTCTTCTCCCAGAGTGCGAGCAGCCACATGGTTGAATGGAGGTGCACGCTTGAAGAAACCTAAAGGAATCAGTCTCTTTAAAGTTATAACCAAAATAAAGGGCGGGGGGCGGAAAACCCCCCGGAGACATCAACGGTTCCACAGTGGTTATACTTGCCAGGGGCTCCTTTCTCCCGAAGGAATGGTGGTGCTCTGCCATGAACTGGGGGGCCCCCCAAACGAAACTGGCAACTTAAGCCCAAGACAAATTTTGTTTATGCCTAACTCAAAGTCAGGCCATCTGTAAATATCACATTTCATACATCCGCAATTAAACACCAATTAATTTTCATGGGGTACTTTTTGTCTTGTCACCAAAGATTTCTTAATTTTTTACATATGTTCGTATTAACCACAAGACACACCATGTTTATTCTGTCATGTGGATTAATAGGCAGACCAAAGAGAAATTAGTCCTTGTCTAAATTTACTATGGCTATAATTTCAGGAGTGCTTAGCTCAAAGACCAATAGCTAAATTTGTGTGGGCGACAGATGTACTTTAACCGTATGGTCTGAAAGAGACCAATAAGTAGATTGGCTTTGTGAAATTCAGAGCCCAGGAAATGATAATACAGATTTTGATCCCAAACAAGACCCACATCTAGCAATTCCTTCCTCTAATAATCATGTTATCTCCTAAGAAAGAAAGACAGAAGGAGAGGGCAGTCGAGAAAAAACTGAACTTCAGAAATGATTACATCTTGTTTTGGATGGACCATGAGAGGTAGCTTTGTGTTTGAACACCATGAGCATGCAGATATCTAACCATTATCCCTAAAGAAAAACAACTATAAAAGTAGGCATCAGAAATCTACACTTTTTGTGCTGCAAGGAGCTGTTAAGCTCTTAGATGGCATCTGATATTTTCCACATTGGGGATGGAAGAGAAAGAAAGGAGGGCTGGGAGAGCCAGCAGTCCTGGCCCAAAGACCAGCCAAGTTGAACTGTGGTCCTGTCGTTCTCTCTTTGGAGGCTCGTTTACTTCTTTGTGAGACGTGAGGAAGGAGCCAGCCCAGTGCTATCTCAACTGTGTCGCAAGAAAGTAGTTCTGAAGCAAGTTGGCAGATATAATTGAGAAAGGGTTCTGCAGCCAATTAGGTTTACAGAGCCCTGGGTTAAACAAAATTAAACATCTGTCTTTAGTACAAACTTTTTAGAACTTTGTACTGAGTTTCGGAGAGAGAACAACGGGAGGCATAATTCTCAGGCTTACTTGACCGTGGAATGGATGGTTAGAGAATCACGTTGAAGAATTAGGGTTCTGTAGAACATGTTTTGGAAAACACTGGGTTGAATTATATCACTAACATCCGATCTGACTCTACAATAGTACTGTAACATTTAATGCTGATTGCTAGCATTTTATCTGTCCTTGACTGTTAACTCGTAAGAATTTTTTTTGGGGGGGTGTGAACAAGTTTCCATTTTCATGGCACATGAAATTACTGTTGTTGTTTTTTTAATTCCCCTTTTGGAAAACAGGGTGACCATATAGTATAATGTCCAAGTCAGGACGTTTCTGAGAGTGAAATAGGCTACTATTAACAATTACAGAATACATGGGAATTGTTCCAGGCACACCATGATGTTGTGTCCTCATACTTAAACTTCACTCCGAAGAGCAACTTGAAATTGTGATTTTGGCTTCAGTGCATATTTTGACTCTCTGCAAATGTGATTCATTCCCATGGGTAGACAAGAGTAAATTTCACAGTCTATGAGGGGAAAAAAGGATTCCCAACCCTCCTGTCACTCATTCACAAATTCTCAAGTTACACCTGTTAGTTAAAAAAACAGATTCATCCTCATCAAGCCTCTCTGCAAACACAAGAACAGGTCAGCAGGACCTGACAAGTCACTCTTCAAAGTTTCCTATGGTGTGAAAATTCGTGCTGAATGTTTCCAAGCCTTCTAAGTGCTGGGGAAAGAACGGATTACAGAGAGCCTGAGAGTGAGAAATCGCATACGTAAAACAGCTAGAGGTGCACATTCAGCTACTTTGTTGCTACAGTTAGGGTGGGTAATTATTAGCCATTGTTATAACTTGGATTACATTCCAAAGGGCATAAAATGAGAGATGTTTTATTAGCTCATGCTGTCAGTCCTCTATGCTTTTGGAACTCGTCCACTGAAATGCCATAATTACCTCAGAATTATGAAAGCCAAAATGACTACAGTCAAAGCAGGGTGTGGGGAAGCAGGTCCCCTTGCTGTACTTCAGCTCCATGGAGCTGCAGAAAGCCACGCACAGCAGTTCGCGTACAGACCCCTAGAAAGCCCAGTGGTTATCTCCTTGCACCTGCTAAGCAAGTGCACTGAACACAACACTTTCCTAAGCAGTGGACCCTCTTTCCCCAAAGTCAGTGAAAAAGATTTTTGTCTACAATTATCCCTAGTTTATTAGTCAGCCCCTCAAATTCTTGCTTTGGTCATGCTGCCAGCTAATCATGATTAGGGGTAAGGGAGGAGGAAGCGCAATGAAGTGAGGGCAGAGAATGAGGAGAAAATACCTCTCTTTCTGAAAAAGCTGAAACTTTAGAAGTCAAAGGGCTTTGCATCTCTCTCTTTCACCCCATCTCCAAAGGAGCCTTCTTCTGGCTAACCCTGTGCTGGGGGAGGCCCGGTCTGCAGAGCCACGCTCAGCTGCTCCAGGCAAGGAGGGCAGCATCACCTCCCAAATCTGGTGGACATTCTGGCCGAGGCTTAAGCAGGGCTCGGTGGCTCCCTCGCAGTGTTCTGGCTCTTGTCTTGTCTGATGATGGAGGTCATCTGATCGAATGTGGCCCGTGTGATCTCCGAGCAACCCCAAGTCAGACATTGGAGACAGGCAGTACGAGTGCACAAAGTTAAATTGTGCACCCAGCACACTCATGTCAAAGCCGCCCTCTTTCCAGAACGCATTTCCATTTTGTGTTCTAGAAATTTATCAAGGAGAACTATAATAAACGAAAAAAAAATGAAGTACCCACTGTGAGTGGGTGGGGGGACTCTTCATTAGACAATGAAAAGTGAGGTGCAGAAGGAATTATATGGTTAGCAAGTCACTCTTAGGGGTCCTGCACCAACTACCCCATCAGCTAGAGAGCAAACACCTTCATCGAGAATGCTGAGCAGTATTTTACACACATACTCTCACACCTAGACAGCACCACACCATGTAACTATACACACACACACACACACCCCTGGATTTAACAGCTGAGAAGCTCCTTGACTCAAGCTCCTGAAAGCGTCTCAAACAATGCGTGAATGCTACTTTGCAACTGCCTTTCTGATTCTAGCCACACCAGTAATTCTCTGCATCGCACCCGTCCTCTTCCTCCCAACAATTTGGATCAAATACATACTTTTGAGTTTGTAGAAAAGTGAGCCACTTCCCAAGAAAGCTGCCTCTGCTGCTTCCCCTCAGATCCCGGGCGTGCAGAGCGGTGGCTGGAGCAGGGACGGGACTCAGGTGTGTGAACAAGACCAGGAAGTGAGGACTAATTATACCTTGTCATATTTGGCAATCTGAATAACAAATAAAATGGCATGTTTCATTTCAGTTGCTTTTTCAGAGCAAATTACCTCAGGCTGGTATTTCATTCCAATGGGCTACATGTTTTTTTAGGCGCTGAAATTATGGTATGGTCAGATAGAGACTTAAATCTTTTTCTTTGCAAAACATGGATTTTATGAAGAAAATGCTCTTATTTAAAACTCTCACCCAAGGATTTTAAAAATTTATTTTATTTTATTTTTTGTGGCAATAACATGATTTATTTTTTTCATTGCCATCTAGTCCCCTTATACCCCCTGCCCCCAGCAATCACCACACTGTTGTTCACGTCCATGAGTCCTTTTTCCTTTCTGCTCAGTCCCTCCATCCCACGCTCTGCCACTCCTTAGTTGTCCGCCTGCTGTCTATCAATGGGTCTGTTTCTAATTTGCTTGTTAGTTAAGTTCGTTCATTAGATTTTAGTGAGAGAGAGTAAGGGGTTGGGGGGAGAGAGAGATCGAGGTGAGAAGCAGCAATGTGTGAGAGAAACATCAATGGCTTGCCTCCTGTACACGCCCTGACCAGGGGTCAAACTTCCAACCTGGGTACACTACCTGACCAGGGTCGGACCTGCAACCTAAAGGCTCTCCTTTCGGATGACAGTCAGAGCGCCCACTGCCTGGCTACGTTCCATCATTCCATTTATCCTGCACGCCCCTGTCATCACGCCACACACAATTGTTAAAAATTGGCTTCAGAGGCACATAAAAACTTTTCAAAAGACAAAACAAAACACCTCAAAATATTGGGTGGTGCAGGTACTAGGGGTAAAGGCTCAATCTAGCACATGCAATTTACTAGTTAAAGGAGTTATAATAGTTTCTTTGCTTGTATAAGCAAAAATGTGTAGTGACCTATCTGGTGTGGCTCAGTTGGCTAGAGTATCATCTCATAATGGAAAGGTTATGGGTTCGATTCCCAGTCAGGGCATATATGGGAGTCAAGTAGTTGATGTTTCTCTCTCTCTCTCTCTCTATCTATCTACCCCCCTCTATCCCCACCCCACTCTCTCTCTTCTCTTCCTCTCTCCTTTCTTCTCTGAAAAAGCAGTGAAAAAAATATGGTCTCGATGAGGGTAAAAAAGTATGTGTTTGTATTTAAAAATGTCACTGAGGATAATGGCTACAGGTGTTTTCTGTGCAGAGAAAGGACAATGTAGTTGAAATTTGTCTTGTGGAGCAGGATTCTAATTCTGAGCCCAGTGTGTGTGCATCAGGTCATCTAGAACCTCAGCCATGCCTCTTTGCAGCACCTAACACTTAGGGATGAAGAAGAATGCCAACAGTTCTTTTTATCTTTTCCAGTTTGTGAGAAAGCCTTTCATGACTACCTGTTCCTTGTGTCAATTTATAAATGTTGGGGAAATAAAAAAATCACCCTGTGCTAGAAAAAGGCAGAGTAATGTATGCTCCCTATAAATGCTATCTCCAACTTATGTGTCTCTCAATTTGGGGGTGGGGGGCAAGGATTCTCATAGTCTCCCTCCAAATTTAATGTTCCATGGGTCCACCATTTTCCCAGGTTATAACCTAGGCTTAAAAATATTTGTCTGGGTAATATGTTAGGTCAGTTCTGAAGAATCTCCCCTGAGGTTTCTTATGGCTAAAATCATTCCATATGCCCCAAGATAGAATAGCCTGGAATAATGAGGTAGTGAGTTCCTTGTCACTAGATATATTGAAGATGGAAGAAACACTACCAAAGATCTTGTAGAGAGAATTCAAGGACAAATGGTTAGTGGAGAGACTATAATGACTGGTGCTATAATAATCTTACTTTCAGCAAACAATTGACAGCTGATGCAAGAAAGTGGGACAAAACACCGACTGCCTGGTACTCTGGATACTGAAGAATGGCCGAATCTTCTTAACTATGATTCGTTCACTAGATTAGCCTAATTTAATCAAGACAACTCTTGAGATTTCCGGGGGCTTTTAAATTAGGATAGTTTAAATTAGGGATCCATTAGCTGTTAAAAGAAACATATTCAGCTCACAAGTGCTATAATGTTTCCATGTTTGCAACCAGTTTGCCTTACAAAATACACTTTTAAAAATATTTCATACTTTAGACAAAAACTTGGGTCAATATGACCCAAGACATCGGGAGTACTTCCTGTAAAAGAAAAGCTAAGTTCGTCATTATTTATTATTAACTTGCTTTGTGCTGAAGTTTCCAGTTTTTCTTTGCTGACATTCATGCTTTAGTCTTATTTCATTAATGCAGAGCCTTTCTGACTTTGAAAATGCTTGTGTTAGGAAATCACGTGCTCAGATTCAAATCCAATGAGGTGTCATTTAATTTTTCAAAAGTACATTTGAGAGCTTTTAAAATTTTCTATCATTTAACCAAAGGATAATTTTTACAAAGCTTATTTCATATATGTATTTTGATAGTTTCCTGAATTCCCAACCCTCTCCCCAATTTTTGATTTCCCTTCTTATTTTTCAATATTTTTTTCTTGGAGAAGAATCACATACCACCTACAGAATAAAAGAAAATCATGATTTCTGCCTGGGACTGGATTGCCCATAAAAGTATCTGTTGGGACAGCAAAGCCCTTTTTCTACAAAAGGGGCTCCCAGGCACGGCCACACTGCTTGTGAGTCTTCACAAGCCACACCTGCTCCCCCAACATGTTGGCCCTGACAGCCCGGCCTCTGCAGAAGGTTCTAGCCTCCCAGCTTCTGTGCAGAGCATTTCAACCACTTCCACCCCATCAGATGCCAGGATTGTGGGCAAAAATAAAACCAACTAATGGAAAACTAGCCCTTTAGCTACTTGTACAGTATCACTATCTTTTGCTATTCACTTTGGTTGAAAAGTAACTCTCCTGCGTACAATGCAAAATGGGTGCTTTTGATCAGTATACATAATATGCAGAGAGTCATAATCATGACCTCGCATTTTTTTGTATTTGTCCTCATGTCACTGGGAGGAAGGGTACAGATTGCTCCCTCTTCCCCCGCCCCTTCTTCCTGTAAAGCATCATTATGATTTCTAAGAGACTAAAAATTAAAGTACTTAATAGCTCTAAAATTCTGGTAAGATTAGAAAGAGATTTCCCGGCCAGTGGCTAAAGAGTTAACCTTAGACAATTACAAAGAAATGTCAAATCTGTTGCCAGGTCATTTACTGCAATGTTAAAAGCTGAAAGAATGAGTTTGCCCAACACTCTGGAGCCTAATAATGTAATTGTAACTAGTACACTGAGGAGATGAACAGTCTTCTAACACTATTTTAGAAATGATTTATTAATCCCCGCACAAATTCTCAGCAATTCAAATACCCAGAATTTATAGATTTATTACTAACTTCAGGAAAAATTGACTTCACTCCTGTGCCCTTTGCCTTTTCACATTAATCTTTAAATTGCAATTAGCTAAGTTAAATCATGACTTTGAAAGGCATTCCCTCGCCCAAGGGGCACAGGATCTGATTTTGCCAGATTTGGATTGTGTTACTTCATCTTTTCAAAACCATTTGATTGAGTCCGTTTACATTTTTAGGAAAGAATATCCGTAGACAGTACACACTTCACATGGAAGATGGAGGAGGAAAGCAGCACAGAGCTTCGCTGCCCTGCGCAGCGATACTGCGCACACACCGGCGATGTGTGGGGGGCGCAGGCTTCGCAGTCGGGGTGGTGGCGGGGCACGGAGGCCGGACTTTTCCAGTGGGGAGCTATGCAAACATTTAAAAGCAGAATGAAATTTAAAATATAAGCCAATACTGCCATGTATTGAGGTTTGTTGTAACTAAGACGGGAGTATGAATCAGTGTGACTTTTGAAGGAGAGGGTTGGGCAACACTAAGATTTAGATACGCCCGCATTTGACCCCGCAGTTTCCCCTCTAGGAAGCTCCACTTTGGTGTGTTCCCGCCAGGGCACGAAGACAATGAAACATGTGTACAAGGATGTTTGTGTTAGCGCTTTAAAAAAATGTAATAGGGAAACACTCATCTTGCCCTAAATGTCCATCAAAGGGGAAACAGAAATTTAATTATGGTATCCAATAACTATGGGAATACTATGCAGCCTTTAAAAATAATGTGATATAAAACTGTCAGAAATACACTCTCCAGTAAAACCACAACAGTAAGGAATGGAACAGTAGACTTCTGGAGGGTTATACAAGAAACTTGTCACTTTGAAGTTATGTGGAGAGGAGGGACTGACCTTGAGGGAAGATAGAGAACTTTCACTTTTCATTTTGGAGCTTTCTGTATGGTTCTATTTTACCACAAGCAAATATTACTTCATACACATTGGACTCATTAAAATATACAAAAAGGAAACCTAAAGAAAAACATAACAATATTAACATGCCAAGTCTACACAGAATTTTGAAAATTAAAAAGAAATATAGATATATTTATTTATTTTAGGGCAATTATGTTTTATTAAAGGAGACTTGATTATTTCATTATTCATAAACTACCTGGGTTTTGCAACACATTTTATTTCTAATACCCTCAGGTTGTTGGGAGGCTTAAACAAGGTGATGCATGTCTGACCTTGGGTTTGGGGCCGGATGTGGGTTAGCTAGCTGTTGTAATTTCTTACAAGAGCTGAGGGGAAAGTCTACTGTAGGGTCACAGAGAGCAATTCAGAAAAGTCTGTGACTTTGGATGTATGCAACCAAATATCAGTCCTATATTTTTCCTTCTATTTGACAGCCCTTCCACTAGACTTGGGTTATAAATTAATGGGTTTGCTGTATTTGCCTTTATTCTTTTATTTATCTATGAAATGTCCCACTGCTAGGAGGGCCCCTGTTTACTTTTGAAAATCATGGTCGCAATAAGAACAGAATGGACTTGATTAAGGAAAAATGTTAGCATGCTGTCTTATACACTTAAGTACTGAGTCCTAAAACTAGATGTATTAATGCAAAGAGGTGCTTAAAAAATTTTACAGCGGCCAGGGATTATCTCATCTTGCTTCGGGTAGTGGACGAAATATATCACAGTGTATCATAAATGAGGATCTATGGAATGTGACATGTTAGGGTTGTATTCTGTTGTGTTTCCTTAACGACCAAGCAATAGCTTATAGGAAGGTTCTTGGCTCTGCTAAGTCCATGTCCCAAGATCAGAATGGCTTTTAGCCATGAAGTGATTCTTGCAGAGTTCAAAGGAACCTGAGCTCCATCCTCCAAGTGTTAGGTAGCAGCTAGGAATGAGCGGCTGGAGGGGAAATAAAGGCAGAGCCCTCACCAGTACATTCTAACAAAGAACTTAATACAGGAGGCTAGAAGCAAAGGAAGACATGTCTCACTTGTTGGCCCAGCAGTGCTGAGCCCGGTCTGATAAGATTGCTAGGCATTCGGAGTAACACAAGCAAAACTATGATAGTATAGGAGGAGGGGCGTGTCCTTGAGACTGGGCTTATGTAAGCTTCTGGAACAATCTTACTAAGATTGCCAGGTTGTCCTGAACATCCAAGACCTAGAAGGTGGGAAGGAAGTCCTGAAAGTCTGTGTACCATTTCCACTATCAAGGAGAGAACTCCCACACGTTCCTATGTTTGGGTAGTCACATCTCCTCCAGGTGGGGGGAGATTGGCACCACTTTTACCCACCAACCAACATGTAACTCCCTCAGCCCCATCCTGCCAACTATATAAGCTCTCAGAACAGAGGACCTGATGCCTCTGGTCGCCCATGCTCTTGCCTTTCACCCCCACCTTAGTTATGCCCATTCCCTTCCATGAGAATTAGCACTAATAAATTTTGCTTGCAACTAATAGGCTCACTGATCTGCAATTCTTCACTGTGACGGCAAGAAGAACTGAGTTTCTTCAGTAACATAAACATCCATTGGTTTGGATCTTGAAAATCTTGCTGGGAGAAGAAAGAGGCTAATTAAGAAACAAAATGAAGACCTAGCTCGGTAGGAGAAAGACGACAATGTGCCTACTCCCATGTAGCTTTTACTCCAGTGGGTGGGAGTGGAGAGAGAGATAAGAAGCACTTAAACCACCACATAAACAAAAGTCATTTCGGACAGAGCAGCTCCATACAGAAAACGAAACACAGCGAGAGCGATCCGAGCGCCAGGGGTAGGAGAGTTGTGGGAGAGGGCAAGGTCATTTCGCGCTGTGAGAGAATGGTGTGGTTGTTTGTCTGACCGAGACCGTGTAAGAATGAAGATATCAGCAAATAAAAAGAGCCTGAAAGCGGGTGCTTGATGCGAAGTGTTCATGCCTAGAGATTCTCCGAGAAGGAGCAGCATCATTGCAGCACCTACCTCCAAAGTGGCTCTTTTCCCTACTTGGGTTTATTGGGACTAACTAGCAAATCTCTCAGCTTCTAGGCAAATAGAATTTACACTTTCTTTCCTGAGAGCATTTTCTCATGTTAATTTATACCCATGAGGACCAAAAAAATTTTTCAGTTATGACTTAATACAGAATTTGAGTCTATCTCCACAGTGAAATGGCCCCCTTTCTCCCTCCATTATGTCATGGAGTTCTAATTCTTCTCTCCGAAGCTATAAAACAGCTGTTGCTAATGCATATGGACATATTTCAAAACTGAGGCTACTATTATACTATGAGCATTTTTTCTGGTAGCCATTGCAAACTGTTCAGGTTTTTCCTTCGCCTGAAATGTTAGGAGGGCTCTGGTGCCTCCAGAAAGCAGGAGAAAAGTAGCTTTGGGGGCTGTTTAGTAAGAACTGCCCATGGTACTCCCTGGGGCACATTTGCTCTTATAACCAAAAGCCAGGAGAGAGTTCATGTCACATCACCTTCAGGAGCTGTCAATGACCCTAAGAGAATAATCTTGGGAAGGAAAAAAAAAAAGGAGAAATGATATAGCTTTGTTCTAAGTATGCAATTGGGATATAGAGAGAAAATGAGGAATTCCTTTCTTAAAAGTAAGCGTTGAAATCCATGGGCATTCTTTACCTTGAGGGTGTGTGGGAACACAGTGGTTCCTTGGAGGGGCTCGGGCAACCCGCCTGGGCTTCTTTCCCCAGCTCCTCCTGTGGACACTTCCTAAGAGGTCATCTCACACACGGGCTCATTCCCACTGGGATCTACTCTTATGGTTTGCCTTCCTAGCAGCCTTAGAAACATCTTTTGTCTCTGTAAATATTTTAATGACTAATCCTGAACTCTGAAGAGGGGAAAAAAAGCATGAGTAAGAAAAATATATTCCATTGCGATGACTGAGCCAGAGAACCTATCTTGCGCTGCAGTCCATGCGGTCAGCCAAACCTCCCTGAAGACCCAACCTAGGTGAACCGAACCCTTCTGAAAATTTAAATGTCTGCACAAACAATTTAATTCTAATCTTTACCTTTTCCAGGACTTGTAGGTTAAAGGGCTACTGAAATCTTCAATTCTTTTGACATTTGATGATTAGGATAGCACTTTTGAAGCTGGTTGAAGAAAGGAGGGCAAGCAAGAGAGAAGTAAAACGATTTTTTCTTTCAAATGGTGGACTTCTGAATTTGGCTGCTTCCTCCCCAAACTATTTTTTTGCTATGCAAATTGAGAGGGCGGACTCTGTTTTCATAATACCTTAGGCATATATATCATGTTCTGGTAACATAAATACCTTAATTTTTTAGTAGTTTTGAGGACTGAGTTCCTCTCATACTTATATGAATACATGGAGAAATTATCTGTATTCTTTTGATAAACCAAATTACTTATTTATTCATTTTATTGTTGTTCTATATCAGTTGTCCCAATTTTCCCCTGTTGGTCTCCCCTACCCCACCCAGAAAAATATAAATAAAGGTTCCACTTCATGAAGTGTTATATTCTCAAATGATGAGACTTACATAGCTATTATCTTTACTGTCTGAGACAATATAAGACATCGCAGCTAAGATACTACTTATTCTGTGGCAAAGAGAAATAGACTGTTTCTATAACCATTGTTTGGAGCCATGGAAATTAATCTTATGCCACTGATATCAAGGGGAAACCAGAGGCCTTGAGCTATGTGGTGGCAGTGGGCCAGATCTTGATTCATTCTTGGAAGCCTCATATACACCATTTCACAAGTGATACCTGGAGACCACTTTAAGTACATTTCATTTTGGTGTTAGGATTGTTCTGGAGAGAAGAATGTTTCAGGGGTGGGTGGTACAGCTGTAAATAGGGACTGATGGACTGCTATCTCTGCAATTACACAGCGCTGTGCTCTCCACACACTTGTCAAAGCTTGGCAGGAAAGCCCTGGGCTTGGCTGGGAGCACTACTGGAGTCCTGCTGTGGAAGCAGATGGCTGGTGGCCGCGAAGTCTGGGACCAAGGGGGACTCACCCCCAGCATTCTGCTGGGTGGGTTCTCATTTACAGTACCACCTCCCAGCTCTCCTGAAGGGAGCCTCTTGGCAATGTGAGCCTGGAGGAGGAGGGGCAGGTGTAGTATCTGGCAGGAGACTGGGCCCTTCCTTCTTCCGAAGTCTGTGTGGGAAAGGGGAGCGGCCTGCACTCAGGAAGAGGTGGTGGACGGCTTGGGACCTGCTTAGGTGAAGCTACGTGTTGCCATCCTTTGAACAGCAGCCAGGAGACCACTTTGCCACCTGGTGATGGAGTTGGCTTCCTGCCTCAGTTTCTTCTTAGAACAGCAAACAGCACACAAGGCTCAGCAACCCTGTGAGGTCGTTGCCTAGTTTTTAATAATTCCTTGTATTTATTTAGTGCCTTTTTCCTCTCCCCAGAGCTAACTATAAGAGTTTTCCATATGTTACTTCAATAATCCTCATTATAGCCCCGTGCCTGGGCTGGTTAGAGCACGGTGCTAATGGGGCCAAGGTCGGCACTCAGTCTCTCACGAGCCCCCTGTGAGCAGCCCCGTCTGCACTGAGAAAATCTGTTTTGGGGTCTCACTCTGCACAGCTAAGTGTAACCAATGATTTCAGAAAGCTTGCAAAAAGCCACAATGACAACAGGCGGAAATAATAATAATAATAATAATAATAATAATAATAATAATAATAATGGCAGCTAACATTTAATGCGTGTTTGCTCTGTGCCAGGTATTTTCTAAGCACTTATCATACATTAACTAATTCAGCTCTCCCCAAAACTCCATGAGACAAGCACTACTTTTAGACCCATTATAAAGACAGGGAATGGTGGAGCAGGGACTTTAATGCCATCAGTCTGCTTCAAAGGACCGAGCTTGTAAACACCACTCAGTACTGCTCCCTACAAGCAGCACTGTGAAAGGCACACCTCAGTACACAAATTCCTTTGGTCTGGATAGTAAGCACAACTTACTACTGTATTTTGCCGAGTATAATGTGCACTATTGCCTAAATTTGTTCTGGAGAGAAGGATGTTTCAGGAGTGGGTGGAACATGAGGGAAAAATAAGGATGCACATTACACATGGGTATAGTGATTACAGACCATGGATATAATTATGGATATGTTAATACCATGTATAATGTGCACAAAAATGTGGGTGTGCATTATACATGGCAAAATATGGTAATATTAAGATGTGAAGAGTTGGGAAGAGAGACTCAGTAAACACTTAAAGGACACTACTACCACACATGTTAGGTGCTGTGCTATACACACTGTAGGCTTTGCCTTATTTAATCTTTAGAGCAGCATTTAGAGTAGCTCATATCACCTCCATGTGACAGCTTAGGATACTGAGGGTGACAGAGGCTAAGTAATTTGAATACTGATATTTAGTCTGAAAAGAACTCTGTCTGTTTCTAGTGCCTATGCCATTTTCCTGAAATTTCAGAGATGCTCCCAGCGTAGTTAGAGGAAATGTTATATATGTGCAAAAGAAACAGAGGTTTAGAGGAGATGAGGCTTGTCCTGAGCAATGGTGTCCAGGATTAGAAGCACACTTTTGGACTTCCACTGCTGTGTCCTCTTTCCTACAACTACCTATGATGTGCCCATGTCGTAGTCAAAGAGAAAATAAACACCTGTGGCCACAGGGACAATGCTAGGTGATGCGAGACAGCAGGAGGCTACTCATTGGGAAAATAGGGATACCCAAATCTGTATTACTTTACTGGGAGAGAATTCAGTGATACAGCCTATCTAAACCATAGAGACGAAGTCAATGGGAGACAAATGTTTAAAAGACATTAACATCAAAGAGCTCCTGTCTGTCATTTGAAACAAATGGGAGTAATTACTTAATCATTTCCCTCTCTGGATGTGCCAAATGGTTTTGAAAGAAGAATGGCTTCCAGAAAGCATGGACTCTGGCCTCAGACACATGGAAGTTAGAACCCAGGCTCTGTCATTCCTTCTAGGAACTTGGCTGAGTTACTTAGCCTCTCTGAGCTTCAGTTCCCTAATTTGGAAAACGCAAATAAAAATGGTACCTGTGTCACGGCATCATTAGATTAAAGGAGAAAAAGGAATATAGAGCGGCTCCCAATCTGAGCTCAGTGAAGCCTAACTATTATTACTACAGGGAAGATCTTCATGGGAAAGAAACTCAGTTTTTGTGAGATCACCCATGATCTATAAAAGGAGTTCACTTGTGTGTCACTCTGTGGCTTCAGACACTCTTAGCCAGTCTGCTTTCATCCAAGTGCTCATTTGTGGGGGAGAATTTTGCTTCTTCAGCAGATAGAGTTTCAAAGTGTACTGGCAGGGTGTGTTGGGTGCCTTGATTAATGGCTCAGCAGATATTCATATTGGTAGTAATAACTAGCACATGTGTATTGGAAATCATACACAGCATATTGTGCACTCTTATTATGATAAACAGCAGCAAGATGTTAAACAGGAATGGTTTGGCTAGCTAGCTGTGATAACTGTTAACACTACAAATGCCAGCTTCTGGATCGCAAGTTCCTTGCAGCTTAAATATCAAAACCCAAAGAAAGAAAAGCCCCAAATTGTTTCCTGTGTATTATGCTCAAGTCAGACAACACAATCTGGATCTGAATTCCACCCAAAAGCCATACTTCCACTGTGGTTAGCAAACCAGACTGCTTTTTCCTTTTTAGTTTAACTTGACCTAATTAAGGATTGGGTGTAGAATCTTGACATAATGCTCTGAGATCCTTTAACAAGTCATTTAACATTAGTATTATTCTATAACTTGCCAAGTTATAGCATAAAAGGTAAATGCTTATTTCAGCAAAATCTAAGCTTTCTTGTACGGACAATAGTTTCAGGTTCACACCAGCAGGGCTCCAAACATCCCTTTTCCTTCAGCCCCAAATACTCTGCTGTCTTCTCAAAGAGCTCTCACATCTGCTAAAGATAAGGCAAGGTACACATATGACAATCACTCAAGAGGCTTATGGCGAGAAATTTCTCTTTAGGGTGTCACAAGATAGCAGAGGCCAAGGTCGGGGGGGACACAGGATGTCTTTACTCCATTACTTGCTATCAAAGTATGTTATTGTTTCCTGTTCCACTATCACAATCTGGACATGTTTCTTAAGAGGTGCAGAAGAGGCTAGACTATTGTCTAGAAGATTCTTGCACTTGAAAGAAGAGGCAGCAAGTGGAAGAGGTCTACCAAGACTGGGAGTCCAACCGGGATCCATGTAAATTTTCAACCACTCAATTAGTCTGCTTTGACCCCAGAAACTATTTTCTTCACACTTCACTTCCTTCTGAAGAAAATATGCAAAAGGAACCAGAGACCTCTAGCCAGAGACTTCTCACATATTTGATGAGCCTGAAAGACTTAAGTGACTTATACGTGGTAGGGCTCAGCATTTTTAATTCTGTGAACATATGGTCTCTAAGTGCCCTGGGACTGGGAAGTGGGCACCATGTAGCCAGCCTGGAGGAGCTTTTTATCAGTGACAGGGTAATACACACAGCTCAAGGAAAGGAGCCAGCATGGGGCCTGTGTGTTGTGGTGCCCTATTAATGTTGGTTGACTGCACTGAGCACTCTCTAGTCATCTATCTCTTGGTCTCCTGGAGCAGAGTTTTCAAATTTCAGTTGTGAGCCTTGTTGAGTGGTCCACAGTGTTGTTCCTAGAGGAAGTGGGCTGTGGAACTTTCTCTCAGAGAAGTTTATAAACCATACCCAGCTGACATGTGTGTGATTAGAAGGTTTCCCAAAGAACTTCTAGAAAGTCATCAGATTCCCTCTCAATTCATGGTTCAGGTCCATTATATGATCACATCTGGAAAGGCCTCGGGGAGATAGGCTTTTCATCTGGAGCTATAGAGATTGACAGAATCAGGGGCTAGAGCTTAGCCAAGAGCTGACTGGGGAGCTAAGGCAGAAGACTCAAAAGAGGGGAGTCAAACAGGTTGGTAAAATGATGGGGCCCACAGTGGGACTAAACCATGTTCTGAGATCCACAGCCATGGGCCCAGGGTACGCAGGGAGCCTTCTTGAACAGTTGTCTGGAGTAGGTAGTTTTTTGTGGCTGGTTTCTATGTGCCAACTTTGTCATAGGGCAAAGGAAGATCAGCCGCATTTGAAGAGTCTGTTCTAGAAAGGAGAGCTTAAGACAGGGTTTCTTCAGGTATGATCTACTGACGCCTTAGAACCCTCTGAGGTGCCTATTAAAACGCAGGTTCCAAGGCTTCACTGAGGTTTCATGAATCAATACGATGTGGAGCCAGGGCTTCGGAATCTGTATTTTGACAAGCACCCCTACACACTACTATGGAATTTTTAAAAATTCTAAAATCTTAAAACTACTGAAATATGGTAAAGTGCAAGGAATTTAAAGACAGAAAACCTCAGTTCTATTCTTGGTTGTGTGATCTTTGGAATCACTTGACCTAATTGAACCTTAGTTTCTTCATCTGTAAAATGGGGATAATGTATTTTTTTTTTTCATAAAGGTTGGTTAAGTTAATGCAAGTGTTTAAGATTACCACATTTCTGAGACAAAGTGAAATCTTGGAAACTTTCCCCATTGTACCTACGACAGATCTGAGCTTTGTTAATTATGTCAGAACTGACCAGCGCTATAACCCTTAGCTACCTGCCTCCTGGAAGGCTCTTCATGGTCTCTTACTTTATCCAGCACTTAAAACTCTATCTGATGAGCAGTTTGGGCACCAGTGTCGGGAGTTGGACTGCCAGCTTTTCAAATCCTGGAGACATGAGGCAGAAGTGCTTGGAGGGGCCAGAAGTCTCAGGGGTCTGTTCCTTCACGGGTGAGTTGCAGGGACTTTTAATGTGCTAAGCTACTTGGGACAGTAGCTGGGGTTAAGAATTAAGAAGAGGAAGAATAGGATTAAAGTCCCAAGTGAGTTGATGAATTGGAGAAGTAGTCAGGAACAAAAAACAGCTCAATAGGAAATGGTCGGGATGATACATGGAGGAAATGATTATTATCGCAAACGGGCTAAGCAACGTCCAGCCAAATGAGGATAATAAGCTGAAAACAATCCAATGAGGTCCAGCGGTCACTTAAAACGTGAGTGTGAAAGTTGGCTGCACTAACTGAAGCACAGTTTGGAGAAATGGGAGGTAACCGCCACTTTATCATACCTTTATGAGACTTCTCTGTCTAGTTCTGGACTTCACAGTTTGAGAGCCACGGAGTACTTGGACATAGTTCAATGACAGAAATAAAAATGATGAAATTGTTGGAGAACAAGAACTATGAGGAAAAGAAAAAAAAAAAAAAAAAAAACCCAAAACCCCTGGCATTATTTAACCTAGAGAGAGCATGAGCTAAGGGGAGACTTAACTCTTCCAGTCCATGAATTAGAGTTGAGACTGACCAATTTTTGTTTGTATTCTGTTGAGGAGCAAATAGGCTTACTTTCAGTAAAAGGGATGTATGTTCAGGAAAGAAAAATATTTTTTATGTGTGTGATGAATGTTAAAAGCCTAAACAGGCTTCTGTGGCAAGAGAAAACCTCCTTTCCAAACGCTGACTTAGGGGTCACCCCAGACTGAGGGATGTGGGTGTGATGAAATGCTGATTTAAACCATTTTGAAAGTTGGAAGGAAAAACGGTACTGACTGGATTCGGAATCAGCCCCTGTTTAGGCCCAGAGCTGTGATCTGGGGCAGGTGATTAACTCCTCCGGTCCTTAGTTTCTGCATCTTTAAAATCAAGGTAACAGACCAGATGATCTCCAAGGTCTTTCTCAGCTCTAAAAAGTCACAGTCTGTAATGTTTAAGAGTAATACGGTGGCCGTATTTAACATGTTAAAGTTCTCCTTCCAATGAAGCTACAACAGTAAACATGCTGGGGGGGGGTGGCATTTGATCTGGGCTTGAAGCACTGATGCCATGGGTTGGGGGGGGGGTAAACCGTGGAGAGCTACCCCTCACATGGGGAATTATCTGGTTTTGAGAGAGAGAGGTGAGGAAGAGAATGCAGGATATTCGTGAGAAGGGGTGTGCCCAGAGTGGAAGGGGAAAATGAGGAGATTAACTGCAACCCAAAACCAAGAGGTTAGGTCTGTGTTCGGATAGGAGAATCCTCGACTTTTCAGTGACCTAAAAATCTGAAAGCACCCAAGCTGTGAAGCAAGGCAGATTTAGTTTCCATTTTGCCTCTGTGACTTACTACCCAGGTAACCCTGGGCAAGATGCTTATCCTGGTTAGACATAACTTCCAGATAGTAAGTAAAGTGGGGATAACAGAACTGCCTCATACTATTTTTATGAGGATGAAACATGAGTATGTGCCTGATGATAGTAAATGTAAACACTGCTGTAATTCTGGGAATGGAATAAAGGCAGAATGAAAAGAAACGTCTATGACCTCATGGTTTATAGAAAAGGGCCTGAAACGGGACTACGACTGCTGCCACCCAGTGATCCAAACTAAGTTTTCCATGGCATGGTCACCTATGTCCATCTGATTCTCAGGGATATTTAATAACATTGAAGTAGGTATTCTTACTGCCCCATTTCTAAGATGAGAAACTGAGGCTTATAAGGGAAAATGCGTTATCCAAAGTCAGTCACTAAGTTGCGGTGGTGACTTACATCTTCTGGCTTCAGCCATTGGTTTTTTTCCCTAACCTCTATTTCATGGGAGAGAAACAGGAAGAACATGGGAGATGGGTTAGCATTTTAAAATTATAACCAAGTTATCTGAATAATGGGAGACTGAACTTGTACTTTGGTCTGACTGCTGGACAGTCCCTTGACCTTGAAAGGTTTGCTAGGCCCTAAGCCTCTCCTCCCAACCATTGTCTGCTGCCAAGCCCGCCAAAACAAGCAAGGTCAGAACTAGATTAGCACAGCTTTCTGTTCGTCACACTTACTGAATGAAGAGGAATCTTCTGTCTGTGTCTTTAAATAGAACCATTACCACTGATCTATAGTCAGCGCTCTCTCCAGGAGCCCTTAATAAACCTTAAGATCGTTACTGAGTCACTTAGCTTTTTTTTCTTCAAAGCCAAGTAATCATGCCTTTGGTCTCTCCTCACAGAATTCCTTTCCAACCAGAAAAGCACGCCCGTGACTCCCCTCTCCTACTTCGGATATCGATCCCAGGACCAGACACTCACTTCTCGTGAGGCAAGACTTGCTGCTCCTGAGCCCAGAGATCGGGTCTCCCTGCCAAGCGCTGACGATGCATGTAGCTCCTCTTTTCTTTTCACCCCAGAATGCAATCAGACACACTCTGGGACCCTTTCCTGCTCTAAGATTATTAAAAAATTTTAAATAGCTGAGATTTTCCTTTCAAAATAGTTTAGAGTCCCACTAGAAGCAAAGAATATGACTAAGTAATTTCTTAAAGCCCCTTCCAGCCAGTGATTCATCAGACATAGACTTTTAAGTGGGAATGGACTGTTATATTCTGGGCCAAAATGTCTCATTTTTGCAAATAAGGAGAGTAAAGTCCACAGAGGGTAAGGATTGGGAGGCTGCTTGCTACAGTGGAAAGAACGGGATTTGAAGTTAGAAATTCTGGATCTGAGGCCAAACTCAATCAGTCACATGCTGTGTGACCTTGAGGAAGTCATTAACCTCTAGAGCTTCAGTTTCCACACTTGTAAAATGGAAATAAAACTACATACTCTACCTGTTTCCTAGTATAGTTCTGAGGATAATGTGACATCATATTTATAAAAGACAAGGCAAAGTGTAATACTTCATCAACATGTTGCACTAGTAACTAGCTTGTTCAGAGTCACCTTGTGGCAAAACCAGGATCCTCAATTCCAGTGTAATTTCAATTTCCATCCTACAATGCTGCCTTCTTGACATTTTTCCAATTCTATAGTTATAAGATTTTCTCCTAAGCCGCCACACTAATTTGATCTCCACATGCTTTCCTTTAAACCCCTGGATATGCATGGACTCACACTGGGGGACTCCAGACTGGCTCAGATGGATTAGAGACCAGCAACTTCGAGGACTTGCTGGGGATCTCTCAAGCAGCGTTCCATTACATCATGGTTATGGCCCTCAGACCTCCGCTTGATGGCTTCTGAGGGACTGGAAACATTCAGGAGCTAGCTTTCCCCATCCTTTGACCAGTTTCACAACACCAAACTGGACATTGGAGGTGGCTATTTGACAGCTTGTAATGAACTGTTGGCTACAGCATGTACCGTGAAGATTGAAATAGAACGAGAGTGAGCCGCAAAGTAAAGTGATAATAGATAGTTAAAGTTCCTGCTGGACAGAGATTTGGGAAAATGTTCAGCGGTAATAGGTGGTTTACTGTGCTGCCAATTTGCGGTAGTCCGCACGGGAGAAGCAAGACATGGCAGCTTAGTCTCATAAATGAAGTGTGGGCCCAAGGGACCGCGGATGGAGGAGGCCACTGGGCTCTGAGCCCCACCTTCTGTATTAACACAATGGAAAAGATCAACCATGTTTCATCTGGTCTCATCATCAATCACGGTGTAATGGTCCTCAGGAGGATGACCACAGTCATCTCTGTTCAACAAGAGACGTGCATACACTGCCGTACTGCGTGTGCACGCCTGGCATTCTGTGGCCCTCTGGTACCATAGGGTGCCGCTTCCATAACCGATGCCCCCCGCCCCTGAGTTTCACGCGGAGGAACAGCCTTCCTTCAGTTATTGGAGACAGCTGAGTCTATTCTCTGACAGTGGTCTTTGGCCTTTGAACAGCACAACAGAGAAATTATCCTTGTCTGTTTTCTTAAACTCTAAAAAAATGTTTCGAATTTCAGAAATAATGGTGAGGTCAAAGCTACCATAAGTAGAGAATATAGCTGTTCTATCTAAGCAATAAAGAGAAATAAAAGGGGGCGGGAAACACTGTGAGCCAGTTCAGCCAACAATTTCCATGTTTAAAAAAAAAAAGTTCAAGTTGGAGCCATGTGGTCTCAATAAAGTAGTAAAATATATTTTCTTTACCCTACACTTCATGTGCCCATAACCTTCCTTTTAAATCATCGCTAACCAGCCTCAAATCACTGACCGCAAATCATTTGGGGGCTTTGGTCTCCGGGCAATGGAATGTGCTGGAGTAGACGGGGAGTCGCTACCAAGGGCGCTCCGAGGGAGCTTCCACTCCCTCGGCACAGGCACACAGACCCCAGCGGAGCCCCGACAGGGTTCCGCACTGAGATAGCACATGACATCATAGCTCAATCATTCAGGAAAAAACTGCAATGGCTGCAGAATAGCACAACATGCCACAAACCACAGTGGGCAGATAAAGCCAAAGAACAGCTTTTCTTATGAAAACATTCGCGAATACCACAGGCAGCTGGCAGAGACGTGTTTAATTACATTCACAGAAACCCGTTGTATCCCTCAGACCTACCATCTTTGAAGGTGACCAGCAAATGGGAAGGTCACTGAAGCCCATCTTCGAAATGGGAAAGCCAGAAGAGCTCAAAGTTTACGTCACTGCATTTCATAATGTGTGTTAGGATGAGGTTCGACCCAGCTGTACCATCATTTGATAGACTTTGAAAGGATTTCCAACTGAATTAGCCCTCAATAAGCAACCTATCTTTAACTTTATAGCTGGAGATTAAGTGCAGCTGAAAGTGTGAGAAATCAATTATTCAATTCATGGTTAATTTAAGAGGCACCAAGCTTGTTCTGGGCATAAACAAAGCTCATGCGACTGCCATCTGCCATCACATCAGAGGACCTAGTCTTGTATTTTGCAAGTGCCATTGGAACTTTTGTTTATTTTTTTAAAAGAGCTGTTCAAAGAATAAGTATATACACTTTGAAGGGATGGTAAATGTATTATTGGGGGTGACTTTAGGCTTCTCAGAGAAACAAAGTTCAACATGCATTGGTAAAGTATGATTAAAGCTCAAGGGAAAAGAAAACTGTCTGAATAAAAATTCTGTCTTAAAGAGTACTTAAGCATCAGGTTACAATAATCACTAAAGTGGAAGTTTGAAAGGCGAGTCTGCAGAATTTTCTTGCAGACAACAAGGATATGCCTGAGAAGTCCTGTAGATTTGTCTAATTTCAGCCCCAGCAAACAATCAATACTCTAATTCTAGGCTGTGACTTCACCTGAGTGAAAGGAGATTTTTCTATAGAAAAAGAAAAAAAGCAGAACCACACAAAAGACAAACAAATGAAAACCCTGAGGTGATCAAAGTAAGTCTCATCCCTAAAGAAACAATGAAAAACCACATAGTAGCCAGAGACACTAATGTCTAGTGGCTAAATCTTTTCAGAAATGTTATTTTACAGGCTGGCAATATGTCTGGCAATAATCTTTCTCATCAGACTCCCAAGGATAACTTTCCATTTCAGTTGGGGTGAGGGAGGGGAATGCTCAAGTGCATGCTCATAATATCTTCATGTAACCTCTAAAGCAATGCTCAGAGAGAATGCAAGACTCTTGGGTTACTGGAAATAACCTGTTTGCCGTTATGTGGGGAATTGTAAGCTGGGACTTGTTTTAAGTTGCTGGGTTCAGCAGAGATTTCCCATGGATTTATCAGCAACAGAAACAAGCAAGCATTCCACTGCTCTCCATTTGGAAGTGTGAGAAGGGCTATTGAAAGTCTTTTCCATCATCTGGACAGGAATTCAATTTAACCTACAGGGATATTAAAGTACATTACAGCATCCTGATGATTTTCTTCAGCGACAGAAAGTTGAAAAACAAACTTCAGTCCCCTTCTCAGGTGGTCCTCCCCCTTGGCCCCTGCCGCACACCACAGAACCCCTCTCCCTTCATTAATAGCCTATCTGCTGTCAAGTGAGAGGTGACTTCGCATCCTTGTGGAGCTCAAGTGTCAGGGTCTTTGCGCTTGTTGTGCAAGTAATTAGGGAAAATCTCTTTAAAATTCCTGTTGGTTACCTCCGGATTATCTAATTTCAAGAACCAAATCTTTGTAGCACAGTGACAGCATGCTTTCCATAAAACTATTGGAGAATGTCCGTTTTCGGTTTAGTCTTTCCAGGGTAGGAGGGTCATCAGGAATGCAACTCTTCCCTATTGTATTCTGCCTGCCACTTGTTCTCTGAGAACCACAGCCAACTGAACGCTGACGGAGACAGGGACCCCATCCAAAGGGCTTCAGCAGAACAAGAGAACGAAAACGAGCAATTGAATTTGTTAGACAAAGGACTGCAGTCAAGTCGAACTCAGCAAACACACACACACACACCCACACCCACACACACACAACTTTCAAGCGCTGAAGAGCAACAGGTGTGAAAACGCCCAGAATTGTCTTGGGGAAAAATCAGCAAAACCTGCCATTAAAGGGTTTCCAGCTAAAGTTCATTCAGCAACTGAGCAGCAACCAGGCTGTCAGAGACTGCCTGCTCCCTGCAAGTTTCCTTCCACTTCAATCCAGAGCCCATTACAAAGACATGAGTCGTACGAACCAACCCGGTGCAAACCGCTCCAGGCATATAAACGCCTGAAAGATGAAGTTTCTCTCGAAGTATCATTTTTTTTTAAGTGGGGGGGGGAAGTGGGGGGAGAAATTCAAACTCACGCCTCTCCCCTCCCCCAACGCCAACTCTAACAACAGAGAAGTCGCAAGAAGCAGGACCCACCACCCCCTGCCCTGTAAGAGCGCTCAGAGGACGGATTAGGAAAACCGCGGATGCAGAAGGTCTTCTGAGCCCACCACCAGTAAACACCCAGGACAGTACGTTTCACGGGAGTACCTGCGTGCCACTGCCCAGAAACGCTACACACATTTAATGCTCTCACTTACCCGCAGAGCAGAAACACCCTCTGCCCCTAAAGAAGCTCCTCCGGGGGGTCTTTCGGGTCTCAGCTATTCCCAGCTTGCAACTTCAGAGCTCTGAATTCAGTCTAGTTTGCAGAATACAACAGAGAATATGAACCGGCAGCCCAGTGACCAAAAGCCCAGCCCCTCTCAGGCTGCGATGAAGACGTCTTGGCGGCGAGGCAGCGGGGAGCAGGCTCGATGGAGGCGGCCCGACTGCAGCCGCTGCGAGTGTGCCGCCTCTCGCCCAGGGGCCCCGCGTGCACGGGGGTGTCGGAGAGGGGGCTGCTGGGGAGGGGGAGAGGGTGTGTCCTCGGGAGGAATGCTGCTAACTTCCAGAAATAACACTGAGAGGGGACGGAGCAAGGTCCATCTCCCCTCCCTCCAAGCCCTTATCACATTTAGAAAGGCTTTTGTTTCGGGGGATTGCAATCACCCGTGGAGTAGGTAATAAGCAAGTCCCACCCACACTTTCTAAAGGCCGTTCAGCTGTGGGTTGAAGCATTTCTTAAAGACCTCTGCTCATCCAATGGGCCCAGACACCTTGGGGGGGAAATCCAGGTGGCGACTAGTAGTGATTATGTATCAGTTACAAAAGAAAACAATTTCCATCTTGATCTTCCCTATATGCCCTTCCAAGCAGGGGTATCTTTCAATTACACTCTCCATCTACATTACTTATTGTGAATTAAATTGCCTCTCTGGTGCTGCTTTACTGCAAAGCTATAAATTAATTATTACATTACAGATGAAGCCCCCAGGAAAAGGAATGCCAAGGATAAATCTGGTTTTCGTTCTGTTTTTAGGTTGAACGAGTCTGCCATTAATCAAGACTTTCCACCAGCATCTAGGAACGGACCCAAGACTGCGACTCATTGAGAGACGAACATGTGCACACTTCTCCTAGTCACAGAGTCTTCCTTTGCAGCATTATGTCATAGTGACTCAGTTACCAAACAGACATTACAGGGAAATGACCTGAGAAACAAACCCAGCCATTTAACAGACTTACCTACTTCCTAGCTGTAACTAATTGGCAGACAGGACCTAATGTTTAAGTATTTTAAAAGATTAATTCACCACTTCCATTGTTCTCTGTCTTTGAGTCACAGAACTGTTTGCCATTGGTCAGCCTGGGAAATAGAAACCCAGGATTGTATTTGGAATTTAAGGAAGAGACTCATAAGGAACCCAATGAAGCTATTAATTTTAGTGTAGCATATAAAATGTCAAAGGCATGACACATTCTTGAAGGCAATCAGAGAACATCAGAAAGTGTGTTGCTGGATTAGATTATGTTGAGAGGTCCAAAACAGAGATAGTGTAAAAAATTTTTTTGAAATGAAAATGAAATGTTGAGAGTTTACTATGTATCTTTAGTTTATTTTTTTTAAAAATCCGAGGAAGTGGTGGATCATGAAATACTGAATTTTTTTTTTTTTCTATTATTACCTGCTCCCCTGTTTGGGGGAAAAATCAATGTAAAGATAGGAAGGATGAATTTGGTTTTTAAATGGAAAATATTCTGATTCTGGCAGGCTGTCTTTTCTTGTATGTTATTAGGCCGTTTTCCTTTGTAACTCCGCACTTCTTTGCAGAGTTTTACTGGAGTCACTGAATAACAAATACTTTTGTCACCTGGAAGGCACTGCTGTAGGGCAGGGTGGCCTTGTTGGGTAGTCTTTCTAAGATACATTTCAGATCCTAACTACCTTTCTCATCTCCAGGAGGGGTGTTAGAAATCTTTCCTCTGTGAATTAGCAGAAACATTTTATTGATTAAAATGCCCAGGCAAAAGCAGAAGGAAAGATTGGGCCCGAGGGCTCTGTATGTGGTGGCCGTTATAACCACAGAAACCTGAGTAGTCCCTTCAACTGCCTTTGCTAAAACTGAGTACATTTTTGAAACCTAAAAATTTTTTGACATATCAAATGTCTTAGTCAAAGATGACATTTTCTTCAGTGGTCCTGTTTGCTTGTGCCGATGAGACTGAAGGGATAAATGAAGTTTCTGCCATCCTTCCACATCATCCACACAAAGAGGTAACCTATTAGGGCTTCCAAAGGTTCCTAGACGCTCTGTCTTTTGTCTCTATGCCCTGCCCATTTGCTTGTGCTCCCAGTGAGAACTAGCCCAACGTTTCTTGGGTCAGGAGAGGGCATGGTGACAAAGTGTGTGATCTGTGAAGCACTCCTCTCAGAGGTGGGAAGGGGAGTTTGTTGAAAGTGCAGACTTCCCAGCCCCTGTTCGGAACTACTGAATTAGGATCTTTCTGTCTGAGGCTCATGACAGCAGCGTGTGTGTGTGTGTGTGTGTGTGTGTGTGTGTGTGTGTGTGTGTAGAACTAACTGGATGTTTTGAGTAAGTGATACATTCACACAGTTTAAATAGAGGTATATATACTTCAGTCCCCTTCCTAGCACTGTTTTCCATAGGTCAAGATACAACTCCTCTCGGGTAACCACTGACAATGTGTTTTCTGTAGACCTCTAGGTTACTTTGTAGACATACCTGCATACGTAAATTCTCACTCTTCCTTTATTTCTTAAAAATACTATACATACAACTATATCCATTCCCTTGGATAAATGCACCACAATTTAATTAATCAGAACCCCACTGATAGACATTTGAGTTTTTTCCCCACATTATGCTACTAAGCAATGTTACAAACTTCTACATACAACATCTTACACTCATGCAAGTATATCTACAGCACTCATTCCACAGTGGGATTCCTGGACTCTGCATTTCTAATTTTGATAGACATAGCCAAATTGCCTTTCCAAGGGCTAGACCCACTGACACCCCCACCAACAACGTTGACTAATGCTTGCTTCCCTATGGCCTTGCCAGCTGAGTGTGTAACCAAACTTCTGGGTGTTCGCCAATCAGATAAGTGAAAAAACGATGTTTCAAGATATTCTGACTTGCATTTCTCTGATTTTGAGTGAGATGGAACAACTTTTTCATATGTTTAAGAGCCAATTCTATTTTCTTTGTTGTGGCCTCTTCGTTTATGCACTTTCCCCATATCCTGCTGAGTTCTTGGCCTTTTTCTTTATAGCTTTCTTGAAACATCATGTATATCAAGAAAATTATCCCTTTGCAGAACAATGCCCAACCAGTTGAGCCATTTTTTAATTGAGTTATTTTCATTTTTGTCTTTATTGTAAAAATTATGCATATATTATGATATTAATCCCTCATCAGATATATGACTTGCAAATATTTTCTCTAGTAATTTAGGGCTGGCTTTTCACTCTGGATTTTGATGCACAGAAGTTTTTCAAGTTTTCTGTAGTCCCACTTGTCTGTTTTTGACAGTAGTCTCTTACCTAATGTTTTGAGATGCCATTTTTCACATGTATTAAATTTCTGTGTATAGTTGGGTTTATTTCCAGACATTTTATTCTGTTTCCTTGGTTGATCTCTTAGTTCAAGTACCACTACCACACTGTTTTAATTATTGAGGCTTTTCATTTTAATAACATGTGGGCCTAATTCTCTCATTGTTCTTCTTCATTATAGTTTCCTGTTTTTCCTTATGAACATCAGAGTAAATAAATAACATAGAAATCCATACTACTTTTTAAATTATAATTAAATTTAGATAATTAACATAGAATCAACATCTTTATATTGTCAATTTTTCCTCGCCAAGAAAAAGGTAGATGTTTTCATTTGTTTAAATGTTATTTTGTGGCCTTCAGGAATGTTTTGCAGTTTTCTGCATGTGTGTCTTGCGCATTTATTGTTACATTTATTCCCAGCTGTTTTATTTTTATTTTATATTTTATTGATTATGCTATTACAGTTGTCCCATTTCTCCCCCATCATTCCCCTCCACCCTGCATACCCCCTCCCACCCACATTCCCCCCTTTAGTTCATGCCCATGTGCCATAAGTTCTTTAGCTTCTACATTTCCCACACTATTCTTGCCCTCCCCCTGTCTATTTTCTACCCACCATCTGGGCTACTTGTTCTCTGTACCTTGTCGCCCCCTCCTCTTCCCACTCTCCTGTTGCTAACGTTCCATGTGATCTCCATTTCTGTGTTCCTGCTCCTGGTCTAGCTGTTTGCTTAGTTTGCTCTTGTTTTAGGTGTGGTTGTTAATATCTGCGAGTTTGCTGCCTTTTTACTGTCCTATTTGTTATCTTTTTTTTTCTTAGATAGGTCCCTTTAGCATTTCATATAATAAGGGCTTGGTGATGATGAACTCCTTTAACTTGACCTTATCTGAGAAGCGCTTTATCTTCCCTTCCATTCTAAATGACAGCTTTGCTGGATAGAGCAATCTTGGATGTAGGTCCTTAACTTTCATGAGTTGAAATACTTCTTTCCAGCCCCTTCTTGCCTGGAAGGTCTCTTTTGAGAAATCAGCTGACAGTCTGATGGGAACTCCTTTGTAAGTGACTGTGCCCTTATCTCTAGTTGCTTCTAGAATTCTCTCTTTCATTTGAATCTTGGCTAATGTAATTATGATGTGCCTTGGTGTGTTCTTCCTTGGATCCAACTTCTTTGGGACTCTCTGAGCTTCCTGGACTTCCTGGAAGTCTATTTCCTTTGCCAGATTGGGGAAGTTCTCCTTTATTATTTGTTCAAATAAGTTTTCCACTTGTCACTCTTCTTCTCCCCCTTCTGGTACCCCTATAATTCGGATGTTGGGATGTTTATGATGTCCTGGAGGTTCCTAAGCCTCTCCTCATTTTTTTCGAACTCTTCATTTTTTCTTCATTCTGTTCTGATTGGTTGTTTCTTTCTTCCTTCTGGTCCACTCCATTGACTTGAGTCCCAGTTTTCCTCCCATCACTAATGGTTCCCTGTGCATTTTCCTTCATTTCACTTATTGTAGCCTTCATTTGTTCATATAATTTGTGAGCAAAATCAACCAATTCTGTGAGCATCCCGATCACCAGGGCTTTGAATTGTGCATCTGATAGGTTGGCCCTCTCTTGGTCGATTAGATGAATTGGCTCTGGGGCCTTGATCTGTTCTCCCGTTTGAGCCATTTTTGGGGTTTTTGTTTTTTGTTTTTTTGGTCTGGTCTTGGCTGTTACATAGTGAGGGGCGGAGCCTTAGGTGTTCTCCAGGGCAGGGCAGCCCAGTGGCTGGGTTGTGATACTGTATGTGGGGGCGGGTTCTTGGTGTTTTTAGGTTTTATTTCCCAGTGCTGGGGCCCTGGGTTGCAAGTTCTGTCTCATTCCCTGTTTTTGCCTGGATTATCTGCGTGCAAACGTGGGACTGCCTGGTCAGCCGGCTTGTACCTGGGGCCTGCTAGCCACCACCTGCAGGCCTGGGTCTACCAGCAGCTGCCTGTGCACCTGGGTCTGCTAACATCCGCTTCCTCCTGCCGTGACTCCTCCCCTCTTATCAGTCTGAATGAATGGTTGTCAGACATCCGTACAGTTCAATTTTCTCTCAGTTCAGGTTGTTTTCTTGTTTCTAAATCCTTGTCCTTAATTTTGGTTGTGCGAGGAGGCACAGTGTGTCCACCTACGCCTCCATCTTGGTTGGAAGTCCTTAGCTGTTTTATTTTTGTATTGGTATCATAAGTATATCTCATCACAGCTTGCTGGATATAATCAACTAATTACAGGATATTCATTTTGTACCATTTTACCTTAATATATTATCTTATTGTCTATAGGTATTGTTAATTCTCTTATACTTCTAACTATGTGATAATATCATCTGAAAATAAAGGTTAACTTTCTGCTTTCTGCTTTTTATACTTTTAATTTCTTTTTCTAATATCATTATCTATTAGGTCTAGTAAAATGTTAAATAGCAGTAATGATATTGGATGTTCTTGTCTTATGTTTGATTTTTTTAAATTTACTATATTTTATCCATTACCATTTAACTCCCTTATATTCCCCTCCCCACTGCAACCACCACACTGTTGTCCATGTCCATGAGTTCTTTTTCCTTTTTGCTCTATCCCTCCACACTCTACTCCCCCCCCATATCGTTCATCCTGCTCTCTATGAGTCTGTCTCTATTTTGCTTGTTTGTTCAGTTTGTTCATTAGATTCCATATATAAGTGAAATCATATGGTATTTGTTTTCTCTGACTGGCTAATTTCACTTAGCATAGTATTTTCGAGGTCCATCCATGCTGTTGCAAAAGGTAAAACTTTCTTCTTTTTTACAGCCAAGCTTCTTTTTTATGGCCAAATAATATTCCATTGTGTAAATAACCCATAGTTGTTTTATCCACTCATCTACCAATGGACCCTTGGGCTGTTTCTATATCTTGGCTATTGTAAATAACTGTGCAATAAGCATAGGGGTGCTTAGGTTCTTTCGAATTAGTGTTTTGGTTTCCTTTGGATATGATCCCAGAAGTGGGATTATTGGGTCAAAAGGCAGATCCATTTTTAATTTTTTGAGGTATCCCCATACTGCTTTCCACGATGGTTACAATAGTTTATATACCCACCAAGAATGCAAAAGAGTTCCCTTTTCTCCACCTCCTCACCAACACTTGTTGTTTGTTGACTTGATGATAGCCATTCTGACAGGTGTAAGGTGATAGCTCATTGTGGTTTTAATTTGCATTTCTCTGATGATTATTGACATTGAGCATCTTTTCATATGTCTATTGGCCATCTGTATGTCCTCTTTGGAGAAGTGTCTATTCAGGTCCTTTGCCCATATTTTAATTAGATTGTTTGTTTTTCTGGTGTTGTTTTGTAAGTTCTTTATAAATCTTGGATATTAACCCTTATCAGATGTATTGGCAAATATGTTCTCCCATTCCATGGGTTGTCTTTTTATTTTATTGATGGTCTCCTTTACTGTGCAAAACCTTTCTAGTTTGATGCAGTCCCATTTTTTAATTTTTTTCTTTTGTTTCCCTTGCCTAGGAAGATACATGAGATAAAATATTGCTACAAGCAATGTCCAAGATTTTACTGCTTATGTTTTCTCCTAGGATTTTTATGGTTTTGGGTCTAATATTTAAGTCTCTAATCCATTTTGAATTTATTCTTGTGTGTGGTGTGAGAAGGTGGTCTTTCATTTTTCTTCACATATTTAATTTTCCCAACATCATTTATTGAATAGACTATCATATGTGCTTAGCCCATTGCATGCACTCACTCCCTCTGTTGAATATTAATTGACTGTAAAGGTATGGGTTTATTTCTGAGCACTTTATTCTGTTCCATTGATCTATGTGTCTGTTTTTATGCCAGTACCATGCTGTTTTGATTACTATGGACTTATAGTATGATTTGATATTAGGTAGCATGATTCCTCCAGCTATGTTCTTTTTTCTCAGGATCACTGCTGCTATGTGTGGCCTTTTGTGATTCTAAATAAATTGTTGAAATATTTGTTCTTGTTCTGTGAAATGATGACATTAGGATCTTAATAGGAATTGCATTGAATCTATAGATTGCTTTGGGTATCATGGACATTTTTAATGATGCTAATTCTTTCTATTCATGAACATGGTATGTACTTCCACTTACTTGTATCTTCAGTTTCTTTCTTCAGTGTCTTATAATTTTCCACATACAGGTCTTTTATATGCTTGGTTAGATTTCTTCCTAGGTATTTTATTCTTTTTGAAGCAATTTTGAATGGGATTGTTTTCTTAATTTCTGTTTTTTTAAAGTTCATTATTGGCATATAAAAGTGCAACTGATTTCTGGATATTAATTTTGTATCCTGCTACCTTGCTGAATTCCTTTATCAGTTCTAGTAGTTTCTTGTGGGAATCTTTGGGGTTCTCTATGTACAGAATCATGTTATCAGCAAATAAAGAGAGTTTTACTTCTTCCTTTCCAATTTGGATGCCTTTTATTTCTTCTTCTTGTCTGATTGCTATGGCTAAGACTTGCAATACTATGTTCAATAAGAGGTAAAAGCAGACATCCTTGTCTTATTTTCAATCTTAAGAGGAACACTTGTAGATTTTGCCTGTTGAGTATGATGCCAGGAGTGGGTTTGTCATATGTGGCCTTTATTATGTTTAGGTATGTTTCCTCTATTCCCACTTTGCTAAGATTTTTTATTGCAAATGGGTGCTGGACTTTATCAAATGTTTTTTCTGTATCTTTTGATAGGACCATGTCATTTTTATTCTCATTTTGTTTATGTGGTAAATCACACTTATTGATTTATGAATGGCTCAGTTGGTTATGTTTGATTTTAGTGGAAATGCCTCCAATGTTTTCCCAATAAGCATTGCATGGACTTTGGCATAGGAATGATATATTTTATTACACTAAGAAAACATTAATTTATTTTATTGAGGACTTTTTTCTTGGGTCAAGTAGGACTATTGGCTTTTGTTGAAATGCTTTTTAAAGTATCTTTAGAAATGATCACATAAATTTTCTTAGATCTATTAATTTGATGGAATATAATAAATTCCTTAGCAATGAACTATCCTTGTATTCCTGAAATAAGTTCTATTTAATCATGGGAATTTCTTCTTAATGGGCTGGGAGATGCTATTTGCTAATATTCTATTTAAAATTTTTGCATTGATGTTCATAACTAAAATTTTGATAAACTTTTTTGTTTTATTGCATTGTAATCAGATGTCTTATAAAATGTCTGTAATGTTTCTATCCTTTGGAATTGTTTCATTTTTTCCTTTGTGGCCTAATTTATGGTAAATTTTCATGTATGTTTCTTGGTCACTTGAAAAAATGGGGTATCTATATTTCCATGGTAAAGAGTTGAATAACACATCTTATTACTATGTTATTTATGTCTTCTTTATGTTTCAGATATTTTATCTTGATTTGTCATGCACTGAGGGAGTTTTCATTTCTGTATATTTTTCCTTGCTTTATATTATTTTTCTGTAATTTCTATAAGCTTTATAAGGTGGTTGTATGTTATCTGATGAGTATATATTCATAATTGTTACAACTTTATTGTGAGTTTTATCATTTAGTATTACAAAGTGCTCTTTCTCTAATTTATTTGTTGGTTTAAATCCCTCTTTATCTGATAATAAGGTCATAATCGTACTTTATTTTCCATTCCCTTTGCCTACGTCTTTCCTGTGATGTAGTTCACTGCCTCCCTTCTTGCTCACCTGGTTTCTGTACCAGGTATTGTTACAAAGCAATGGATATTGCATTCGGATATTGCTCTTCAAGTGAGTCCTTTATCTTCCAGGAAAGAACATTTTTCCTGGTGCTTTGTGAGATCCCAGCACCTAGTTGCTTACATGCTATTTCATGAACAAAGTGTCTGCATGTGTCATTTAGGCTTATATTTATAGTATATATTTTTTTCAGGTGTCCCTGTTATTTCTAGGATAGAGTAAACTTAAACAACTACATCCAGATTCAGCTTTAGAATGATTGTTTTGGTAGTGATATAAATGCTACTCTACTTTGGCAGTGTGACACATGACCTGTTTTGATGTTCCCAATACTACCAACTTTGGCAGAGCAGGTATTCCCATTAAATAGTTGGGATTTTGGGGTAGGGCTTCTCAAAATTTATTTCCTTATGGTTTCTTATATGAGTAGGCAAGTCAGCTCTCAGGTGCACTGCAGAAAGACCTTGATGTGGGGAGAGATGTTTTCTAGGGCCCAAAGGACAGAGTTTCAAATGAATAAGTAAAGTGATAGAAAGTTTAACTCTCTTCTGAAAATGCTAACACTCCTGAAACACTGGAGACTTTACTTAAGGGAGTCATGGAATCTACTTTTCTGGGAAAACATTAATAATAAAAGACATCCTCATCTCTTTCAGACAGTTTGAGTGCGGTCTTGCCCCAAGGCACCAGTGACCAGATAAGCCTCCTGCATCTCCTTCCTCCAGAACGCTCAAAAAGAACATCTCAGGAATCCAGATAATCAAATGTAGGCCCCAGCAGTATGATTTGTCAGGAGATGGTTATCAGCGATATTCAGATTTAAAAGCATAAAGTGGTTATGTAACAAGATGCCACCTAATGGAGAAATTTAAGTCAGGACCTAGTTACAGCATAATAATGCTACTTCTCTTTCGGGGTTAGGGACAGACAGATTACAATCAACTTCAAATTGCCTCATATTGAAGGAAACATAAGAATTTCCACATTTCAGCCCTGGCTGGTGTGGGTCAGTGGGTTGAGTGCCGGCCTGCAAACCAAAGGGTCACTGGTTTGATTCCCAGTCAGGGCGCATGCCTGGGTTGCAGGTCAGGTCCCCATTTGGGGGCATATAAGAGGCAACCACACATTGATGTTTTTCTCCCTCTCTTTCTCCCTCCTTTTCCCTCTCTGTAAAAATAAATAAATAAAACCTTAAAAAAAAAAGAATTTCCACATTTCTTTTTTCTGGGTTGAGAAAAAGAAAGCAAAGGGGGAAATACATGGAAATCTTTCACATTGAGGCACCCCAGAATTATGTGTTCTTCTAACCAGAAATTCCCTAGTTGTCCCAAGATTCAACATCCAAATCATGCCGACAAGCAAGGCATTGTTTGAGCAAGACTAAAATTCTGAACATTCTTAGAGGCTTCATAAAAATCCCCAAATGATGGACAAATGCTTGTGTTGTGGTCATGCAAAGAAAAGCCCCCTCCTGATTTGGGATTGAGTTTGTTCATTTTATATTTACAGTATCTACACCAAAGGAATGTCAACTTTGGCATGGGGAGAGGATGGGGAAGTAGGGGGCAAGTAAGGAATGGGCACCAGCTTCTGTGTATGTGTGTGTGTATGTGTGTGTGTGTATTCTAACCTAGAGCCTACACAGTGTGGGGAGAGAGAGTGATAGCATAGCTTTTTTCATTTGCTTTTAAAGCAGAATCTTCTTTAGGTCTCTAGTGTGGAAGAACTTTTTACCTTTTTTTTTTTTTTTTTTTTTTTTTTTTTTTTGTTAGCAGCCCCATCTGTTTACAATGAAAGCTTGGCCTCCTCTTCTGGCGCAAATAAAAGCCCTAGGGTGCCCATATAAGTCAAATGGATGAAGCATGTGTTTGCAGACCTAAGGAATCACCCTCTTTGGCCTGCACGGGGCTTTCATGGCAGATTTAACAGAACCTTATCCCGACATAAAATCAGGATGGTAAGCTTCTGAGAAGCAAAGGTGGGTCACGGGTCACTGGAATTCACAGCCCAGGCAGCTCATCTGCCCCTTAATGAAATGATGGACCCCTGGGGTCACACTGCCAAGAGAGAGGTTGGCAAGTGGGAAAAGAGCCATACCTTTCACCACTTGTCATGGGATTCTCACACATTTGGGAGAAGGGGTTACACACCAAAAAGGCATGTTTCCATCAACAGTAAAGCATTAAGTTAGCAAACATGAGAAACATTCCTAGCAACAAAATATCAAGGCTGGGGTGGAGGATGGAAGGTAGAAGGCGAAGGAGTTGAACACAGAAGCCAGGAATCCTGCCTTTCTCCCTCTGGCTCGTGTTGCGTCATTGCTCCGGGGTGGGGGCCCACAGCTGTCTACCTGGAGGCTGGGGGTTCGCCCCCACTTCTCCGAAATAAACCTCAGATGAGGATTTGTAGGATAATGACACCAGTGAATAAACAATAAGTCTTGAAAGGTTTCATTAATTATGATAGAAGTTTCACGTAATAATGTTATTTGCATGTCATTTGATCAATCAAGCGTTTTTTCATTGTTTATTGAGCCCAACCTCTGCTGGATTATGTGACAGAAGGCCCAGACCTAAACTTTCAGAGGCTTATTAACGGCTGGGGAAGAGAGAACAAAACAAATCCATATGCATGTGAAACAGCTGCAGAATAATTAAGTATGTATCCTCTAGTCTGCACTGTGGTTCTCAAGTTGTGTGCATGAGAATTAAATGGGTCTTGATAAAATGCAGATTACCGGGCCCTGCCATTCAGAGGGCCAGGGGAGGGATCAGAAATTTGTATGGGGAAGCCGTATCCTCTGGGTCTTGATGGACATGAACGTCAAAATCTGAGAACCACCAGTCTTAGAATGTTATGTTACTTTATTTAAAAAGAGGTGGGAGGGAAATAATATTTATTGAGTTCTTACTACCTATAGTTTTTGCACACACTGTATCCTTGAATTCTGACAGAAATTCTGTATCCACAATGAGGTCGGGGTCTGCACCTAAAGTCTGGACTCCTCTCTTGACCAGGGTGCTGCCTCTCCCTGAGGTGGGAGACCGCCGTGGTGTGCCGGGAGGTTGCAAAGCCTGGGTTTGGTGTGTGCTTGGGTTGGGCCGTGTCCCCTAAACCAGCTTCCACATGGCCCCAGAGTCATCTAGCAAATGCAAATCTGACCATGGCATGACATTATACTATCTTTATTACTCTGTGGCTTACATTTTTCATCGAGCAGTACAATTTAGACATCTTTTTGGTTTGGTTCCCTGGTTTTTTGCCCATTGGAGGACAATTTTTTTGGAACGGCCATCAATGCAAAAAAAACAGGAATTAGGTATCATTAATCAAGCCTGTTGACTGCATTGTTAACTTGGAGCTAGGGTGGTGTGTGGCTTGGACTCTGTTAATCTCTTTCTGTTCCATGAATGCAGGCTGTGTGTTTATCCACTAGTCTTGAACATTTACGCCGAGTCAAGAAAATGTGTGGATGGATTTGTACAAACTCATCACTATCACTGGGAAAGCTTAAAATTCACTTTCTACTGATCGTTGTTTAGGAGAATTGTATTTTTCATTATGGAGCAACATGTTTTCGTTTAAGACTGAATTTGGTCCCAGTCATAGCTGATGTTTTTGAATGCTTACGGAGAATAGGCCTGGCTGGGGTGAGCCCGGACTCCTGGATTCTGTTCTTTTAAGGAATCTATTAGCAATAAAATTCTGAAGTGTCTGTTCAGTTTTAATCAGACTTCTCAAACACTGTGTATGTGAGATAACTCTGGAGCTTATTACAAATTCTACAGATTTCTTAGTCATTCTTGTCCCCTACTGTTTTTTTTTTTAAATTTGTGTATTTTAATTTTTTTTAGAGGATAAGGGAGAGAGAAAGAGAGGGAGAGACACATCAATGTGTGGTTGCCTCTCATGTGCCCCCCAGAGGGGACCAGGTCTGCAACCCCAGGCATGTGCCCTGACTGGGAATTGAGCTGGCGACCAGCAAGGGCTGTCCCCTACTGTCCCCAGCAAGGGATCTGAGGTGGTTTTATTGAAGATCCTCACCACAGTGTGAGAAATAGCAGATCACCAAACTTCTCCAGCTTGACTGTTGCCAGCTCGGTCTAAGCCCCCATTCTCTCTAGTCCAGACAGCAGAACAGCCTCCTGACTGGCCATCCCACAATATCAGGGGTCATCATCTTAACATGCAGATGGAATTAGGTCATGCCCCCCTTTAAAACAATGAAGTGGCTGCCCACTAAGATTGCATTAAAAACAGAAGTAACTTAAATACTCCATGGGACATGCTTGATGTGGCCGCTGCTTCCTTTTTCTAGGGTAGAAACAGGTGCAAAGGCCTTAGATGTGAAAGGCATGAATATGGACCAGTAGCTGAAAGACAACAAGTAGATGGGAATGTAGAAGGAGGATGGTGGAGCTGGAGAAATAAGCAGCAGCCAGATCAAGCATGTCCTATGGAGCATTTAAATGACTTCTGTGTTCTTCCATCATTACACTCTGCTTTCCCACCACCTGTCAAAGATATTTGGTGTTTTCATGTACAGGGACTCTCATGCAGAAGGGTGGGCTCCATGAGCATGTTCATATCTGTAGGTCAACATCTAAGGCAGACCTGGCAGACAGTAGCTGCTCAAACCTTGTAAGGTTGGTTTTATAAGTGCCCTCCTTCTATAGTGCAGCACACTGAAGTTTGAAGGAGTTGGGTAACTTGCTGAATAGTACATGAAAAATAAGCGAGAGGCCACCATTCAGAACTAGGGAGTCTGCTCTTCCTGTAGCTTTCGCTCTTAGTCATTGCATGGTACCCGCCCTTGAACTGCGACAGATCATACAAGGCTGCGGATCTCCCCACACCTTGATCAGCCCCAATTCCTGCTCTGGTGACTCAGGAGCTGCTAACACTCTGAGTCTAAAAGTGAGGGAACCCATTTCCAAACCCCATTCCCCCACAGTGGACTGCTTGCTTACATGAAATCAGCTTATCTACCAACAGGTAAAAACCAGCTTCTAGGATTATGGAAGGGGAAGCAGGCAATTTTTCTTGGTGTCTGTATCATTTAGAAGTAGGTTCAGCTGCATATGACATCTACCCTACCCACCTCCCAACTAAAAACAAAAGAAAAAAACTGTGATTACAAATTAAACTACACAGACATTTATCATGTAAGAGACACGGAAAGTTAGGATGTTTGGTTCTGTTACAGCATCATCATGATTGACAGGGATTCAAGTTCGCCTCTGTCTTGCTCTTCTGACCTTATTTATATGTGACCTCATTTCTAAAGTGGCTGCTTGAGTGCTAGTCATCATGTCCCTATTCCAGCTAAGAAGTAGGTAAGAAAAAGGGCATGTGTCAGTGGTCTTTTAAGGTGCCCAGCTGCTTCTGCATGTATCTGTCTCCATGGTGATCTGGACTTAGCAAAATGGGCACAGCTATGGTTGGGATGTCATCTTTTATGACATCCCATAGAAGTCATTCGCAAAACTTTAGGGTCTTAAGAATGACCTGGGAAGCTTACTAAAAGTTTAGATTCTTGGAGTCACCATTAAAGACTCTGGGTTAGTAGACTGGGGATGGGGCCCAGTAGTCCGCATTTTTCTCAGGCAGCCTACCTTCTCACTCAGATGATTTTGATGCAAGTGGTTAGGGACCTCTTGAGAAATACTGTATGAGGTTCCAATTAGAAACCAGGAGTAGAGAATAGAGGGTATGAGGAAATCTGCAAAATTATATACACTATCTAACCTGCTTCTCTAGTAGCCACAGGGGAGTTTCCCAACTGAAAGAGAAGCAAATTCTCTTTATATGAAAAGGACAAAATCAACAAAATATTCTTTTAATTCTGTGAACTACCTTTCTCTGAATTAATTTTGGATAGTTTTCAAATTTAGGATTCATTCTTTAAAAATTAGCTAATGTAGACTTTTTTATCTTTGGGGCCTGAAATGAAAATAGCCATAACCATCTTCAGTGATGCATGCAGCCATTAGAATCCCTTCTCCACATGATTTAAAATAAAACAAATCAGAAGGGAGTATATAAAACAAAGGCAGGACACTCATGGTTAGAGGTTCTTTGGTCACAAAATTAAGGGTGACTCCTTGCAATCCAACCCAGTTTAAACTCACAGCCAGAAACTCACGACTTTTTGCCGGGAAGAATAGGCAAAAAATACAATAGCAGTCACCAAAACCCAAGGACTGTTGAGAGAGAGACAGGGAGGAAAGAAAGGGAGAAATGATAACCCTATCTTTCCTTCTTTAACAATCACATCATCAATAACCTTCCCCTGCTAGCACCAAACTCTTCATCCGTAACTTGAAGGCAGAGACCTCATAAATTGACTGGGATACTCTTCCCCTCTCTGACCACAAGGCAGTGATTATTTAAAACCGTTGATGTGTTTTTCAGAGTGAGTCACTGCTGGGGTTCAGAACCACTGACATTCACTGTTTTGGTGACTGACACCTCAAAGATAACATGAGAGGAATCATAAGCTCCCCCTTTGGCTGGGGGTGCAGCCACTTGGTCTTTCAAATGTCATCTCAGACATCTCTGAGTTTTGTCCTGAGGATCACTGACATTGCTACATGCCCAATCAACCAGTGGTGGGGCTGCTTTTGATTATTGAAAAAGAATGAATATAAAAAAAACCAAAACCTAATCCAAGAAGGAATGTAAATCCAGTCTGTTCGTGCCCTGTTGAAATGTAATGTCAGTACTTAAGAATTCCTTTTGCCACTAAATGGACTCAGGCCAGATACTGACAATCAGCCCCCAAGTTGTGTTATTTTCCTTGTGAAACTGTAAGGAAAATGTCTTCATGATTACCAATAGTATGTGTGGATAGATGGTAATGAAGATAAATCATTTTCCCTTTCCTAATACCCGAGTCCTTTGTGGTATGGGCCATATGAAGCTTTAAAAAAAAAGCACATATTTATTTTCATGATGTTTGGATAGAAAGTGTGTGAAACTGAAGCAGGAATATGATTTCTATTCTTAATGTCTTTTATATGAATTTTAAAATTGATGTCTCATAAAAGTTTATTTTTTTAACTTAGCATCTTCTCTAAGAGTTAGGGCAAAATTACACAAAAGATGCATGCATTGCAAGAAATAAGAGCCAACCCCTATACATAGCAGTTTATTTTATTCTCTTAGCCTATTTCTTCAATCATGTTACCCTCATTAATCAACCTCTTCACTTTCACACTCTAGGACGTTGGCTCCAGCTACCCCTCACAGTTGGAGAATCTTGCTGCCATTGCATTTTAACTACCTGCAGCCTATTGACAACACCACTGCTGTTGCTTTTGATTTACAATTCAGTTTTGGACAATTCAAACAGCTCATTGACATGGCACTGTCCCACACTAACGTGGTTTATTTACCCTGCAGGGCCGTGGAGAAACTTGTGCTTTTGGAAAGAAAAGAGACCTTTGTTATCAGGGTTGATTTCATTTCATTGTGCTTTGGGCTCCTTTTTTAGCCTTAGGTTCTTTTCTTATGATCCATTTTGAAAAAAATAACAGTGAAAGATACACCCAAGATAGTGGATAGAAGAGGGACCCAACCGCACCTGGAAGTGTGGATGAGCAAGGAGAGTTCATGGCACAAACACAAAGACAAAGGGAGACCCTTGAATAAACACTAGTAAAAGCATGCACAATACTTCTGCAGGGGTTTTCACCAGAGTTCCATTTGTTTATTGCTGCTTTCTGGTTTTCCGAATGGGGAAAGCTATTTCAAACATGTATGATACACATATGACAGTTTCCAGAGAAGAAGAAAGCTTTGGCAAAACCCATCCCGCAGCCTGCTGGAGTAGCTGTTCTCTCGCTCTCTTGGTCTGGAGGCTGTTCTGGGCTACAGGGCTCTCCCCGCGGCAGTTGTCATGCTCATGGGCCTCCCATTGATTTGTTATTATTACTTTTTAAATGTGAAGAGAGTCCACAGTGTCCTTTTTAATAATCATAAACTCCTGGACTTTTAAGAAAAAAACTGTCATGACCAATGTAATGCTTACATGATAGGAAAAAAAAAAAAAAAAAGACAACGAGAGGCAGAAACTCAGCCAAGAGGTAAAGAGACTTTTCATTTTCTCCATTAGACTGGAGATTCTCCGCTAGAGTCACGGCGCCATCCACGCAGACGGATTTACATCTGATGGACATTACTTATGACATTACTTAAGCAGAGAAAGAACAGCCGAAACCAAATTCTCCAGCCTTTAAATAAATTCCCAGCTACAAACCAGAAGAATAACACTATTAGGTCTTCAGGGCAGCTGGATTGGAGCTATGAGAATCAAGTTTCTTTTCACAATGTTGGCATGACATTTTTGGATCCATGTATTATTTATGTGGCATTACTACCATGTTTTTAAGTGATCTTTGGACACATGCCCACAAATTAGTTTAATCTAATTCTCCCACTTTCATCGTAATGAGTTCTAGTCGTCATAGCCAGCACGACTTGGGGCACACTCTGCATCTCCTGGAAGACTTGGGGTAATCTCAGCAGCTCATTATTTCTAATTACGTTATATCTGAATGTGTAGTACTGAGCTCACTCCACAAACCAGCCAAAGGAGGTAGGATCCTTCTCTCTACCACTTTCCTCTCAAATATAAATATGTACATTTCACAACCAGACCCTTGCAGCCAAAATCTAAAACCTGCATCGATTCCTGGCAGTGTTATCTGGAGTACAGAATGTAGCACAATTAACTGTAGAGAGTGTTGACACACATCCAAAAGATGAGCAAAAGATGAGCAAAAGATGATGTGGGTAGGTAAAGATTAGGGCTGGGGCAGGATATAGGGCTGAGGGAGGTCTGAAAAGATTTACGGCTTACGCTCTTTGATTCAGCCCAGCCATCAAAAACATATGGTGCCTTAGTCAAGACATTTCCTTAGCGATATTTCAGGGTCTCTATTCACATTGGGCAAAGAACTAGGGTGACCAACTCATCCAGGTTTGCCCTGCACTTTCTTGCTCTCTGGATTGACTGTCCTATGTCCCAACAACCCCTCCATCCTATTCAAAACCAGGATGATTGGTCACCCAAGAAAGATGCAGGCACAGAGAGGTGTTTAGGAGATGTAAATGCAGGCAATGCACTTCAAAGACTGCCATTAGAAGTTAGTTTTTCTGTCATGCCATCTCTCAGAGTATTTTCATTATTCCCCACCCATTGCCAAAGGAAGCAGGCAAGGCAAAGGCATTCAAGATATGGAACTTTCAGCCATCGTATGGGCAAGGTGGACTCCTTCCTGACATAAGCCTGGTGGTTCTGAATACTAGATGGGGATAGTGCAGAGAGCATCTTCAACTCCATGGTTTCAGAGATACCAGTCCTAAAGTGCAGGCATTCACTTTTCATTCATACCCCCTTCCTCTAAGGGACTTCTGTGCCGCACTGCTGGCTCTGGGGCCCTAGGAGAAGACTTGTAGAAAGTTCAGTTCTGTGAAGCACTGTGCGATCCCCCCCACTCTATGCCTTGAAAACTTCTAATAAAACAGAAGAAATTTTTTTCATTAAGATATTTTGGGTGACACATCTCTGCTCCTCTTGGATGGGCCACCATGTGGAGACGGACCTCTGAGCAGGTACAAGGCAACCTAGCTTAATGCAGCTTACATTTGGGGGCAACTGCCTTGGATACTGGATGCAAAGAATAATGTGCAGCTGCACCTTGGATAACATCATGACACCAGAATGCAGCCAAGAAGTACTTTCACTATTGTTCAGCTGTTGAAAATATGGAGGAAAGGAGTGAAGCGGGGGAGGCGGGGAGCAACATGACACAGGCCATATGGTTCTTGGAGTGTTACCCCCAAATCAGATAAAACTGCGGCAGTTTCTCTGGGGTCAGAGCTACCACGGTGGGAGAAACTGTGTATGGAGGCTGGAGGGACCATGGGAACCACCACATGTAGATGGTGGCACACGAGGTCCCAGAATTAGAAGAGATGATCTTAGAAATCGTGGGCTGAGCCCGTTTTAAACCCAGATTTTAAAGACACTGCTCTGGAATGTTTGCGTCTTTCAGAGGTTCACATGTTGAACGCCTAATCCCCAATGTGGAAGGGCCTCTGGGAGGTGATTAGGTCATGAAGGTGAAACCCTTTAGTGTTCTTGTAAGAACAGGCAAGAGAGAGCTTGCCTGTCCTCTCTTATGTTCTCTGCACCATGTGAGGACACAAAAAGGCAGTTGTCTGCAAACCAGAAAGAGGGTTCTTGCCAGGAATTGACTTCACTGGAACCCTGATCTCAAACCTGTGGCCTTTAAACCTGTAAGAAATAAATCACTGTTGCCTAAGCCATGAAGTCTGTGGTTGGTTGTTATAGCAGCCTGCACCGACTAAAACTGAGCCGTTTCAGGATGTGGAGAAGAAGCTGGTAGTGCACATGTTTGGACTGGTGTATCTGATTTCACAATGGGGACGCATCCTCCAGCAGGACAAAGAATTAAGCAGCCCTTGAAACCTCTGGTGAAGGCCACGTACTACCAGAAACTAGAAAAATTTGTGAAGAGTTAGATCACTTTCCAGGTAATTGTGCATTATAATGGTGCTGAAGCAGCAAAACCTCAAAATAGAGAAAAGCTAGATATTGTAGCCTGCAGAATTCATCATTTGGACTGGGTTGTAGAATAAGACTTCACAGGCCTCAGTGTTGTTTACAGGTAATCTGATAGCCCTGCAAAATTCATGCGTGAAGTTGAGAGCTGATGTGATTTTGATGTGGAGAGGTTTTTGCTTGTGTGCTTTGTTGTTTTGTCATATATAAACAGGAAGGGGAGGGAAAGGTTCTACTTCTGTTTTTTGGGCTTCAGGGACTCTGGCAGCTGGCTCCCTGGCAAGGTGTGATGGAACACAATTTGTAAGATTAGAGGCAACCAGTTCAGGGCAGTGGGGAGTGATTTATAGCCGAGAGTTCTTGAGCAAGCTTAGACTTCTCCACAGACTAGTGGACTGACCTGAATTTTCATTGCTGGTGAAGCTTATTAGAGAAAAGAAAGAGGAAGAGGCCATGGTGGCAATCCTCAGGAAACAGAATCAAATGGCAGAGTTTGGCAAAGGCTCTTTGAATAAATGTGAAAATTGAACACAATTCAGTTTGCTGTTATCAGATCAGACCAGCAGGGGCCTGTCCTTATGACCAGGGTCCCTACGGAGTCATCCTGCACTTGGTCATGGCCAACATGCAGGATTTGCTTCTAGGATTGGTCACAAACTCATCAAAGATTAAACTCCAGATATTAGTAAGTGGGAGACAGGTTTGACAATCCTGCTGCTGCATATTTAACTTCAGGATCATTCTAGATTCCCCAGCTTTACGAAGAGGCAAGGCCCTCAAGTGCCTTGGAAGGAATTTACTCAGCTCAGCAGAAGACAGGAAGGGAGTGGGTAATGAGGCACGAGCTGGGAGAAATCCAGGGTGCTTCACGGGGATGGCTTCTTCTTTGTAGAAAACTGCGATGATTTCAGAAAGATAAAACTTGGTAAGGTAAGAAGCATGTCCAGCTTTTTCCTTTCCTCATCTTCTACTATCCTATGACTATTGTTCTGATCAGAGTAGTGGGTAGAGAAAAATGAGAGACACCAAAAAAAAAAAAAAAAAAAAAAAAAAAAAAAAAAAAAAAAAAAAAAAAAAAAAAAAAAAAGCCAGCGATTCATTCAAGTTGCAGCATAGAAAAAGCTTCAAACAAACAAAATCAAAACAACAACAACAACAATCAAACAGCTCCGGATATAGGAGCAGGCTAAGGGAACAGAGGGAGTAGGGGGGGAAGGGGAAGAAGAGAAATATCTAATGAAGGTTAAAGGTTTTGATATGTATTAAACTATGTAATTCTACCTCTTAGTTACTTCAAGACACTTCAGGAAGCACTTACATTATATTTCAAGGATTTTGAATATGAATCTGTATTTCTTTGGGAAGTGATATCATGCTGATACATCATGAAGTCTCGGTCTTGTGAAGATGAACACTATAAAACTTCATGAACATTAGAGCTTTTGAGAGGAGAAGATGAAACCATCTTCTGGTGCAGATGTGGGCTCCTTAGGTGAGTTATGGGGCTTGCTACGATCATGCTTCAGATTCATGCCTCTGAAAAATTGTGCAATTTTAGCTCTAACATTAGTTATAAAGCATGTAGTTCCTCACCCTAGGAACTACATGAACCCCTAGTTGCCTGCTCAAGGATCTCTCCTCGCAGACCACTTATTGACAGATGTAGTGGGATCTTGTGCTATGGCCACAGCTAGTTAGTTACCTTAAGGGTGGGCATGTGGCCGGGCGGGCCACAGAGTCCCCTCTCTGGAATTGTGGGAAGGGGACCTATGGAAAAGGAGCCAACTTTTTAAGTGGTGAGAACTATAATATGCAAAATTGGGAGGCCATAGTTTGAACCCCATGGACTGGGAGGCAGAGGAAGATGTCTCTGCAAAGCAAAGGAGATAGAGAGGAGGATCCTGCCTGTGTAGGGTTCTTTGTTGTCATTTGTTTCTGAGGCCCAGTGACATCCCTGTGCTTAGGTTCTCTTACCCTAATAATCATGTTTTATTTATTTGTTTTTAAAAGATGTTATTTATTTTATTTCTAGACAGAGGGGAAGGGAAGGAGAAAGGGAGGGAGAGAAAATGAATGTGTGGCTGCCTCTCTCATGCCTCCAGCTGGGGACTTGGCCTGCAACCCAGACATGTGCCCTGACTGGGAATCAAACTGGTGACCCTTTGCTTCACAGTCCAACGCTCAATCCACTGAGCCACACCAGCCAGAGCTAATGTTTTATTTTTGCTTATGCAGCCATAAATTGGCTTCCTCTGTTTCTTGAAACCAAGATAGTTCTTTTATAACAATCACAAATAATCAGTCTTATAGAGGAAGGAGTGACTGACTGCCTGACCCTGCCTTTTGACTGGGTTACATGAGCTCTGTCACGGTGGACGAGTTACTTCAACTTTCTGTTTCCTCATCTGTGATATGGAGATAATTTTTATCAGCCTTATAGATCTGTCATAATTAAATGTGCCAGTAGAACATGCAAAACACTCAGAACAGTGGTTGGCCTTCAATAAATATTATCTATTATCATGTTTACTGATGCTCTAATCATTAACACTTTGGAATATAAGGATCTGCCGTAGTCAATTACTTAATTTTTACAGGAAAAAAGCTCATGTTCAGTGTGGGCAAACCTTCAAAAATGTATAAAAACCTGTATTTGTATTTGTATAGCAGAAAGTCTGCAAACCAAAATATGAACAGTAAATTCATCTGGTGGCAGGAATTCCTTTTTTGTATACTTTACGCTATCTAAATTATTTTATGAGAAGAACATTTTATTTTAGGGGGAAATGGTAGTGCTGAGAGCATAGAAAATAACAGCCACAGAGACTGGGTGGAACAGGAATGCTCATTCTAGCCCCTCAAATCTCCAGAAAGTTCTGCCTTGCTCACCCTCAGCTCAGACTTCCTTGCCCAGCCTGTGGGTCATTTTCTTGGAGTCTCCTAACATTCGTTATAGCCCTCAGGCTCCCACCTCAGACACTGGCCCATTTTCTAGTGTCCCATGCGCTGGTTCCCAAGCAACTGACTGTATGCTCACTGTTGGCTGGAAGCATTTTCTTCACACTTAATTCTTTGAATTTTTGGCTCACTCATTGGAGATTAGGCAACCTACCCAGTTACTAGTCATGAATGTAACAACAGTGGTTGGAGGCTTTTGACTTTCATTTGAATCACCTAGCAAACTTTTAAGAAACGGAGATTCCATTCCCAGAGATTCTATCTGACTAGTCCAGGGTGGGGGTCAGGCATGAGGAATTGTTCAACCTCCCAAATGAATTTAATGGGCAGCTGGCTTAAGAATCTGTTAAAGGAGCCGAGAACACAGGGCCCAAATCAGAGCAAAGGTGTGATTATTTGGAATGATTTGGAGAGACCACCAGAAACATTCCTCTTAAGATTCTTCAATCACCTCCTTGATCAGGCTCCTGAACCGGAGGAGCACTTTTCAACAAAAATAAATTCAGTTTCACAAGGCAGGCAAATGCAAGGATTCGAATTAAAAACACAGAAAAACACCAGAGCATTGCAGAAAACTGTATCGTATGAGAACTTTGTTTTGTTATCCTCTATTTGCAGTGCTGAATAAGACCCAGTTTGCCAGGCATTCTCTCAGGCTCGTTAGACCTGTGTCTGCATTTCGGATGAGTCACCGGTGACATTGTTAGGTGGCAAGCATTTCCCCAGTGAAGTTCTCTCCAATCATTCACAACAGGAATTCTCAGAGACATGTATTTTATTCAACCTGTTTGCTATTAAATCACATGCACTTTTAATATTCCTATTGCAACATAATAAACTTACACTTTATACAAATATGCTCTTTGTTCTTCCAATTTCTCTGTGCCTTAATCAAGCATTGTTAGTCTGCTAATGTAACTATTCTTTTTTGTTATGTCTAGAGATGTTCAAATTCAGACAGTGTTATATAATTTTTTTCAGATTGTTGGGCTTATTATTAAACAGGCCACGCTGTTTTCCATTTATAAGATTTTATGAGATTTCCCTGGAAGTTTGTTATTTCTTAAGGTAAATTGAGACACTTTCTTTGATTTGGTTTCCTACCTGGTTTAAATTAAACTAGAACTCAAAAAAATTAAGATTATGGATGGATGGTGTGCTCTCTGTCCCTAAGACTATCCTTGATCAGGAGGGAAATTTGGCTTGTGATTGTCAAGTGTCTTTTTGTCCTTCTTGGTTTATGTAACACTGTTGAGTTATGGTCCAATCCTCAGTTACTAGGGCACCAGGGGGCTTGTTTCCTTTTCTCTCTCCTTGTTGCTCGTCACAACTCTCATAAACTAGCTTCTTAGGGGAGGGTTTCAGAGTCGAGTTACTGCAAGATAAGGAGTTTAATGTAGGGTAGAATTTGCCAGATGATGTTTCATAGTTAATCCCATAAGATACTTCTCGATATAAAAGATTTTATGTTAAGTACGTGTAGGAAATGCTGCAGACTCTATCTTTCTTGTTGGAGATTTACAGAGCACATTAGCCTATATTCATTGTCTGAAACGTCTCCAGTTTAAAAAAAAACTGTATGGCTTTGCTTATCCCAACATTTCCTAAATTACTTTGTCTATAAATTTATTTTTCATTCTGTGGACCTTTTTGAGAAGGGCTGAATCTGTCAAATGCACAACATTGGGCAAGTCACTTAACTCTTTAACACATACTTGCCTCATTTTAAAAAGGGAATGATACTTGTCTCTTTGTAAACTGAGGATTGCCATAAAAATAATAGGTAACATCCTGAGCAAAACATAATGAACAAACTTAGAGCTAAGATGTAGATTTCTTGTACTTTGAAAAACGGGAATGAGTGGTCTGCGAAGTGCTGGCCAGGCAAGCACGTTGCCCTCTATTGACGAATATCTGCCCCTTCCCAAACCTCGTTTCCAAGGGTTTTCAGTGCTTGGTGGCCACACTTTGTGCCTTATGACTCTGCCAGTGTTTCCCCTCCTGGCTGGACCAACTGCCGACCCCAACATTGACCTACACAGGCTCTATTCTGGTCTGTGCTTGTTCTACCGGACTGTCCCCTCCTGTCTTGGTTTGATTCAGTGAGAGGCACACAGCTACAAAGGAAAGAGGGCCGAGGGGCATAGAAGGAGAGAGGCTCTGAAAGATGGCCAGTAGAAAGAAGACACTGCGCCACAAAACAGAGAGAGCTACCGCTGCGCTCTGAGCCCCTGGCGTGTTCTTCTCCAGCAAGGACTGGATTCTCACTTCTCCAGGACAGGCCATGCACCTGCTGAGACTTTGCTGTTTTTTATAGCCTCCTGTGTCGATGTATTAAATTTCTATTACTTAAGCTAACCTGAACATGCTAGCTGACCAGGCAATGCATTTTTATTTCTGTTTTTGCAAATCAGGAAGCAGAGGGTTGGACCTGCCGGAGGAGAGGAATAGGAGATAAGGCTTGGTGCATGCGGCCTTTCTTTGGGGTAGACCTCAGCTCCACAGCAGGTTTTACAGTGTGGTCCTAAATCTCATGGTGGTGGTTGGCTCTTTCCAACTAGTTGTTTATGGTGTTCTCATATAGGTGAAGTTTAAGAACCATTGCTCTTTAATGACATATAGATTGAGCTAATGCCCTAGAGGTTTTCTGGACCAAAGTGACCAACAACCAGTCTTGGTCATCTGGGAGCCATTCATGCCCAAAGAGCAAATACACTAGGATTTCACTTATTTGTGGACTCTAAAAGACTAAACAAATGAACAAACAAAGCAAAACAGAACAAAACGGAAACACAGTCATAGGTATAGAGAATAAACTGATGGTTGCCAGAAGGGAGGGAGGTAGGGGAATGGGTGAAAAAAGTAAATGGGAATAAAAGGTACAAACCTCCAGTTATAAGTTAAATACATGACAGGGATGTAATGCGCAGCACAGGGAATATGGCCAATAGCATCAGAATAACTTTGCGTGGTGATGATGGTTACTAGTGTTATCGAGGTGATCACTTTGTAAGGAGACTACATTGTACACCTGAAACTCTTGTAATATCATATGTCACCTGTGCTTTAATAATAAAAACACACACTTTTGCTCTGAAACAAGCCACTCAGTCTGTTTGATCCTGTCAGAATACAGACACATTATTTTAAAATAAATAATTTGTTGGAAGCAAGATTTTTTTGTACCTATGTTGTAACTAGCTAAGATTACTTTAAAAAAGAAAGGTGTATGGCAAATCCAAACTTGCAGAAGAGAAAACATTGAGACACAAGGAAATAGTAATAAATCATTGATTTCTTAATATCCTTACGTCACTTAGTAACAGACGCTAATGTCAGCTCTCCAGCAAGCCTGCGTGTTCCCCTCTCCCCCAGGCGAAGTTGGCCTCACATCACAGATCCTACATTTTTTATGGGTTACCTGTTACTTTTTAAGGCAGACATTCTTGCAAATGTTCTAGAATGTACCCATCACTTTTTTCTGAGATGACTGGAAGTCGTCTAGTCTCTTAGACCCTATGAATGACTACTTAAAGGCGAGAATTTCTTTATATCCCCTATTTGATCTTGATGCCCACTCTTCAAAATAATGACTGCTCTGGTTTCAGGATGAAATCCCTCAAACAGTTTTCATCCTCCCCCCCCCCCATTCGTCAGATGGTTTATTCTACTAAGACCTTGCTCAAGAAATCCGAAAAACCTCTGGGTGTGTTTCTGTACTGAAGTTCTTGTCACAAGAATGAGATGAACACAGAGCAGTCAAAAGCAAAACCCCAAATAAAAGAGAGTAATTGAGAGTGGTGCAGGCCACTTGCCGGCAGGGCTTCTCGGGACTGCCCTTTAATTTAATGTTGTAAAAAGAGGAGTCTAAAGAGGGAGAGACAGGAGTTGTTTATGCATGAGAAATGAAGAAACAATTTTTGAGCAGCAGTTTTAAATATTTTTGTTATAAAATAGAACATTTTGTTAAAAAAGGAGGAAGTAGTGGTAAAGCTACAAATATTTATAAGTAGATGTCTTCTGTCCTATTAATCCAATCCCTAGAAGTAGCAACTGTAAAGAGTATGATTTGTGCCTGCCCAGAAACTGTGTACATAAATGTCATTATGCATAAAGTTATTGGTGGCTGGACTACATACATTCTCTTACAATTTACTTTTTTATTTAAAATATAATTTGGGTATCATATATAGGTATGTAGCTTTTTCTTAACTTACTTTTTAATAGTCACATAGCATACCACAGTATGGATATCCGTAACTAACCCTACCAATCTGCTATTAATAGAATGCTTCTATTTTTCCCTCTGTCATAAACAATGCTTTAAGGAACATTCTTGTACAACAAGTTTTGTTCATTTGTGAGAGTCTATCTGTAGAATGAATTACTAGAAGTGACAGTATTGGATCAAAGGATATGGGATTCTAAATTTTGGTAGATACTGCCAAATTGTCCTCCAAATACATGATTAGAATTTGTACTTTCACCATAGGGCATGCTGAGGAGCATGTATAATGAGCTAATTAATCTTCAGCTTCAGATTTCCTCACTTCCATGGGCTCCTTTAAAGGCTTGGGGCCTGGAAAAGTTCTAATAATTTTGTAAAATTAGTAAAAGTAAGCTATTGTCACTATAATCAGCAATAACTACTGTCTCTACTCTGCTTCTCTCTATATAAAATATAAACCTTTCACATAAAATGATACTCAGAAGGTACACAATCAAAAACTCAGGTATATTGGTACTATGGATGTATGGAGAGCAGTAAATTAACACAAATACTTCATTTTATTCTAGATTTTGCAATATTTATGGTGTTTGTTATCTTTTAAAACTGTATAATGCATTAACATTTTTCTTATTCTAAGTGGAAACTCAAGGTCACAGTTAATAGTGTATTGCTTTTCTTAAAAGTCCTCCAAAGCTGCATGAGCTTCAGGCATGCACGCTGCACCTACCCCTGGGTTGATGAGACAGCCTGTTTGCCACGCTCTTGACAATATCAGGCAGTGTTAACGTTTCTGTAATTGTCAATCTGATGAGCAGCAAGTGGTATATCATTATTGTTCTAATTTATATCTAATTATGAGTTAGGTTGAGCATTTTTATATTATTTCCTATGGAATTCTATGTCCAATATTTTGCCTATCAGTTGGCTACCCTTTTTTATTTTTAATTCATCTGTGAGAACACTGGGTACAGCACAGTTCTTTGCTCTGTCAGACATGCTGCAAATCCTTCTCTCAGTTGTCTTTGGTCCTTTAACTTTGCTTATGGTATTCTTACTTTTTATTGCCTTCAAAAACATTTAATTTTTATTAGACTTACCAAATGACAAGTATTTTGAAATACTAGACAGCATTTTGAAATAATAGAAGTACTACATTCAATATATCGAAGCTCAGATATGCCTTGACTCAATTAAATGCCTTTCATGTTAAATACATATAATTTAAGAAACATCAGAAACCTGGATACTTTGGCTTCATTCCTCTATGCAAAGACAGTTAGATACTTTTTGTTAGAAATCAGGGATTCTAGGTAATCTCTCCCTTTTCCTTTCTCTGTAAGGTAAGTTACTCTGCACTTGGAATTGGAGAGAGAACAGGACCCAGCCACAGAACTTGCCTTTTCATGGCCACCCTGAGCTACCCAGGCTGCTGTCCTCCAGAGGACATGCCCCTGCCTTTATTCTCCCTGGACTGAAACACCCAAAAGTCACTTCCCGAGGCGCCTGGCTCTGTGCAGATTTCGATGAATAAACAACGCTGACCTCATACCAAAGACAAGAGTGCCCCACATGAAAGCACATTCTGCTCATTCAAAAGGCTCCCCCAGGACCACAAGCCTTAGTTGCTCACCTGACTGACAAGCTACTTCTCCTCTTACAGGCAGACTTTAAATGCCATCTCAGTAGAACTTTTCTGGATTCTCCAGGAGTAATGAATCACTCTCTCACTGACGTTTCCAAAGCACATGTTTCACAGTACCCCTGTGGCACTTAAGATGTGTTACGATGTAATGTATAATGTGCATGTCTTTACTCCATGGGACCAAGAGATTTTTTGCATGTAGGAGTGTGTCTCATTCATCTTTAAATCCACAAAATCCAGCATAGTATTTGGCACATAATAGGTATGAAAAATACTTTTGTGGAATGTGCTCAAAATCTATAAATATGATTTACATGGTGGATGAAACAGTATACCCAAACCACCAAAAAATCTTATTATAGGTCCATTTATAACAACAGAAATGTGGTACGGGTTGTTTTGGGGATAATGGAAAGTAGAACACTCTGTCAAGTAGATTTTATCCTCACGTCTCCCAGACCCTCCTCTCCCACAACCGAGAGTACATCCCCACTCACTCTCATGCTCCAAAGATGTCACTGCAGGGGTCTGGAGACCCTGTCTGACTTCGCTATAAGCAAGTTAACACATTCATTGAGCTACAACCGCACTTTACGTTAAGTGAAAACTGCTAACATCTATAGGGAGGCATGATTTCACCATTAAATGACAATATGCTTACTTTAATAAATACTCATTTGTAGAAGTATATGTAATAAATGTCTTGGGCAAAGGCTTCAAAGCCGCCTGAACATTTACAGTCAAGGATGTGACCTGGTGAAGGAAGGGAGATCCCTGGGAGAGCACCATGCCATGTGCTTCTGGCGTCCTCCAGAAGCTCTGTGGTGGAGATCTTTTCAATACATCATAGTGCTTGAAGTATTTCTTGTTTATTCTTCCACACTCGCCAAAGTAGAGCAGAGTTGGGAAAGTTAAAATAGCCTGACATTTCCTTGGTTCTAGACAGGCACACTGACAGATATTGTTAAAGAAACCAACTTGTCAATTCAGTGAAGAGAGCAGATAGCCCCAGGCTCTTGCATCCTCATGGAGGTCAGGGACAGGAAAGTACTCACTTGGGGTCTTTATTGACATCTAGTTGGTTTATTTAATACATGGCCTTTGTATGGTTCATCATTCACTTGGGGAAATGCATTCCACAATGACTAGTTTAAACATGTGAACTTGAGCTATAAAAGATATAATTCATTTACTTGGAATAGATAACTCTGTAAGAAGATACTATTCATTGGATTCCTTTTTCAAAGGTCACAAGGCCAGAAATGTTTCCATAGCAACTCTGACAATCCCACATAGAGTTGGTTATGTTTATTCTGCTCTTGATCTACTAGATGTTGGAATACACCCCAGGTTAAAAACACCTACTGAGTTTGGTACAGGTTCAAACACCATGGGTATGTTGCTGGACACATAACCTGTAAGGCATCATTGGCAGGTTTCAGCAGCCCAATAACTGTCAGTTATTGAATGTCTAGTCAACACCAGCAGTACATAAAGTCCTCGCAATGACACCTGTATGCTCATCTGTAATATATCCCAAAGGAGGACTGGAGAGTCAGACCAGTTGTCCAAGATTATATATCACAGCCAGAATTCAAATTCAAGTTGGTTTGAATATAAATGCATGTTCTTTTCATTATTCTGGTTTCATTGAGTTCTACACAAGCTTGTCTAAAATATTGACATCCTGTGTTACAAACATCTGACATGTGAATATTTTTTGGGACACTGCCTCTCCTTCCTCACCTCTGCATTCAAGTAACTGAAGAGTCAGGAATGATGGTGTTACTTGGGGACCAGAATAAGAAATGCCCCTTTTCTTTTCCTAAGTTTTCACATGCCTTGTGTACGCCCATGTGCTTTCTCTTCAGCCTTTCACTAGTAACCGATAGGCAAATTCCACTTACAGTATTTTTTTTACTTCTACTGAAATCACCATTAGTCATCTTCTTACCTGCCCTCTCTTTTTCAAAGGTGGTCCAGTTTTTTAAAATAACCCCTTTCCCTATTACTTCTTATTCTTATTATTTAGTTTGTTCCCCTAAGAGTCTCCTAATCGTGACTGGCAGATATAAAAGAGCCAATAATGATGCACCTAAACCCTAGGGCCACTGGCATCCAGTGCTCTAAATCTGCACCGAAGGTCCTTTCCAGCAAGTCTCAAAAAACTCATCTTACTCAATGCCTTTCCACAAGCACAACATTTCCCAAAAATAATAATCAAAAAACCACTTTTATAGCTCTAAAAATGTTCAGTGACTATAATTGCAACTGCATTGTTTTCTCCTACTTTTCACTTCAAATGGAATGAAGGAAGGTGAGATGAAATGCGATGAGCTTAGACCACACAAACAAGCAGTTAGTAAGGATTTTGGAGTGTGCCTGCTTTGTAGCATTATTTCTAATGGAGAATGCATTCCGATTCCAAGCAGCTGACAAGTAAATCGCGATTCACTACTTTAAAAAAATCTCTCCTTCTATTGTATTTCAGAGGAGATGCGTATTCCCATTTTAGTGACTGTGGATAACCGACTTGCTTTTGGGATCCTCCTGTCTTCTGGCCTCTTCCTTCCCCAGTCTCTGGGTAGATGGTAACTTTCCAAAAGGGACCCGCTGGGAGAGGCTGCGCATGCAAGAGGACATATGCGTTGGTGTGAATTTCAAATCTAAACTTTTGATTATCCACGGTATTGTCTGTACCACTTCCTTTTCCTTTTGCCTGGCAACTGGTAATTTCTTTATTAAACAAAATACTTTTCTTGGCTGAATAGACATATCCTGAGTAGGAAGAGTAACCTGAGGGGTTTCTCTTTAATTAGAACAGACCCAGCAGAGGGAAGCTGGTGTGAATAGGCCACTATGTTAAGAATCCAAGAACTTCTAACTGTAGATGAAAAGAAGTTTAGTAAAAGAGGTGAGGATTTTAAGAGTGAAGAGGGAAAACCTTACGAGGGTATTAGATTTAATTTATCATACCCATTTAGAAAACAGATATCATGATTTTTAAAAATTCAATGGAGCCTATAAAATAAAATTTATAGCTAAGATTATTCAGGAATCATAACTTCACTCTGTGCCATACTTCATTGTCTCTTGTAGTAATTTTGCACAGTTGACTATTTTTCAAACTGTAAATCTCAGAAGTAAAACCTTGATTGCCGTGACTATTTGGTGTGGCTCTAGACATGTAGGTGTCTTGTAAATTGTAAAGCTCAAATCTGTCAGGACAGTGACCTAGATTCCTCTTCAAGTTTGGTCCTGCAGGGCTCGTTGCCTCCCACAGCACAATAGCCCCATTCTTCACACCTTGGCTTCTGAACAGATCAGACTAAGTTAGAAAAGACACGCGATATAGATAAAGATGAGCTTTTCTTAATACCTCAGATTGCTACCTCTACGACAGTGATTTGATATCTAAGGAGTAAGCCACAGCAGAAGAAGAGTTAGTGTGTCAAATGCAGGGTTCGTAGTATTGAGTGAATTTCACAGGTTATACTTAGGGTTGGAGGTAAGGTTTTAGCGAAAGATTGCACTGGTAATGAGAAAGAACCTACAGCGATAAAAGTTGTGACTATCTTTTATTGAAAGTCTGCAATACCCCAGGTATGCAATAAACCTGTATCTCTTATTCTCACATTGTAGGGAGATATTATAAATTTCTCTTCCTAAACTGGTAAATCCAGTTAGAATCAAACGGGGAGCATTTGGCTTGCTGGGATTTGAACCTATCACCTCTTTTATACAACTCCATGTTTTTGGTATCCTGATGCAGACTGACAGTATTACTAAAATTTCTCTAATGCCATGGTGTGGGAGGAGATGATGCAGTATCTCTGCCAGAAAGAAGCTGAAATTTGCTTAGATGAAAAGTCCAAACTTTCTAGATCCCCTTCTGAGTGAAGAGAAAATGCTTTTCATTACTTCTTTCACCCCACACTTCACTTCATGATGTTTGTCCTTCTGCACTGAAGTATAGGTTTGCTTAGGCATCAGTTAGACTTCAGTGTGCTACAAATATCTCCTAAACCTCAGTCCCTTGCCCACCTTTCTGCTAGTATTTTAGTGGCCAGGATTCACTCCTTACGCCTACCAGGTAAATAAGATTGAAAACTGTATGTCCAATACTTAGAATGCACTTAATATTTGATCGTTAACTAGAGGACATGAAGTGGTGTCCTCTAGTGCCATCAGTGTATAGAAATCCAATGTTATCCTTGTGAATTTGTAGTGGTATTATAACAGCATGGTACTGATTGGTTTCAGAATTTCTCTGTGGAAGAAAACTACTTGTTGGAAAAATTCAAGATATACACTGGAGGCCAGCTGACATTCAAATTTATTTGGAGGGGTTAAGACTTCTGGCCAAGTTCTTTCCCCAAGACATCTAGGGAAAGAACTTTGAGCTAAGTTTGCCAGTCCCAGAGGCTTCAGAAAATTCTATGGCCATGTGACATTTGGTGCAAATGGACTTCCTTGTAAAAACTGGTGAAGGGCTGGATTTTACACTCAGGTTGACACGGGGCCAAACACAGGCAGCACATATGTATGAAGAACAGAAACAAAAAAGAGTCCAGAGAGTAAAAGCAATCTGGAATTTTAAGAAATCTTCAAGGGTTTAAGTCTCTCAGGCATGGCATCAAACAAAAGAGCCCATGAGGCTTAATTCTCTCTGTGTCAAGAAGGCTCAGTGCATGCCTGGATTACAATATAATTTAGCAACTAAGCTCGGGGTGACTCAGTGGATCGAGTGCTGGCTTGAGAATCAAAGAGTTGCTGGTTCAATTCCCAGTCAGGGCACATGCTTGGGTTTCAGGCCAGGTCCCCAGTAGGGGGTGCGCGAGAAGCAACCACACATTGATGTTTCTCTCCCCCTCTTTCTCTCTCCCTTTCCCTCTCTCTAAAAATAAATAAATAAAATCTTAAAAAAATAATAATTTAGCAAGTAAGCTTCTCATCCTTAGCTGACTGTCAAAACTTCTCTTTCCTGTCTTTGCTGTAGAATGCCAGTTCTGAAAAGAAAGGTCAGCCAGTGAACCCTCACTCTTACACTTCCAAATATAAAAAGGTCGGCTCAGCGACCACACTCAGGGAGTGGTGGGGGAACAGCAGAATGGGTTATCCAGGGAAGACGACCTCATGGCTTGACAGCAAAGCACAGGCAGGGGTCATCACTGGAGGAAATGAATAAGGAGTCATCTTTAAAAAAAAAAATGACTCAGAATTCTGACTCAGAGGGATTTGGGCCAACTTCTGATCTCATCCTGGAGCTTCCTAAAGCACCTGGGCTGTCCCTGGAGGTCTCCTACCTAGACTGGGGCTTGGGTCACACCTGTTTGGCCCTGAGGGAATATGCTGACAGAAACCCTGCCTGCGGTGGGGTGATGCAGCTGCTCCCATTAGATCAGACGTGGATCAGAGTGATGGCTTTTCTAGAAGCATGACTTATCATATATTTCAATCAGGAATAATAGATGACGGCACATTCAAGAGCTTTAAAAAGGATGCAGACGCTCCTGCTCAGGGGGCCAGTTCTGAGAACCAGTCAGTCAGCACTTGACAATAGCTGGCTTGACGCTGGAAATGTTGTTTTATTATCTGGAGTTTCACAGAAATCCTTACTTCAAGTTTTGATCCAAACATGAAAACTCATTGTCAAATTGAGAACTGAACTTCATGTAAGGTTGTAAATTGAGTGTTTCATACAAGGAAATGCTTGAAAGAAGAAATTGGCTGAAGGAAAATTTTACTTCGAGGGGTTTTTGATAGAGATTAAACCAGGCTGTTCCTTAGAACATCTCATTCAGTCTACATTTAAAAAATTAATTTAGTGAAGTAACATGAGAGGAATTATAAACCAGAGTCTGCTTTAAAAATGGGTATCAGAAACTATTTTCTTTTCTCCACAAATATCCGCAGACGACCCATCTGGGGTTGATGAGGTAGGCAAACAGGCTTTAAAAAGCTCCCAGCTCTTCCCCATCCAATATTTCTTTGCCTTTGAAGCTTTTTGGAAGAACAGGCCAGCTTTATAGCTCAAGGGGTTTGGCTCCAGGGATTTCCCACAGATCCAAACTCCCTACCAGTGATGCTGGTGGGGACTGGGAATGGGATCATGGGGAAGAAAGCAAATCCGTGAGTCAGAATTGCACAAATGTATGAGATCACCGTGGAGAGGCCTGTGGCTGCTGCACAGCATTCTCAGACCACACTGGAGACTGACCCAACTCCAACAGGGCCAGTTTGGACCAGGCTCATCTTAAGAATGACTCAACCAAGTTTCTGACTAAACGAATTTTTTGTGGAGAAAGACAGCAGAACACTAACTTCCTGTGACCATCCTCATAGTCCTTATCTCCTTCCCCCGTCCCTCTCACCTGGCCTTTTGAGTCTCCCCTCACGCACCCTTTCTGTGCATTCCACGGCCTTTTCATGAGTCATCTGAGCACTGCTGGGCCAAGCGGTTACTCTGTTCTTTGGCTGTCGAGAATGGCAGGAGAGTTCCCCAAGCTCAGCACATGAGGTAGATTCCCATGTGGTGGGAAATGGGGGGCAGGCAGTGGAATTCTCACTCCTTAGTACTGCTGGTTAGGACTCGGTACATGAGAGGATGAGTAGAATAGGAAAGAAAGCCGCTGGCAAGGGTTAACCTTGACTTAGAGAAAAAAGTGGAAGAGTTGGAGGGAACTGCCAAAACCGCTCCCCATCATGGCCCTCACGTCCACCTTCTTTAGTGCCAAGCCTCCCCGCACTTCAAGGTCCCTGGCAGAGCCTGTGCTGGGCAGCTCTTTCTGGGAAGTCTGATGTGCTGTCTGCTGCTGCAGCCAAGCAGGGCTGCTACTGAATGACGTCAGCGCTTCCTGTTCTTCAAGGGCAAAAGGTGTGTCCCAGCGCACCAAGTAAAAGGTAAAAATGATTACAAATTCGAGGCAATGATTTGACCAGATGCTGCCTACGTGGCCTTCAAAAAACTTCTCCTTTGGTGATGGCCTATCATGACTCCAGGATTTTCCAAATTCCTAGACTCTTGAAGACCTTTCCAGCTGCCATTCTTTGAAAGTTTAGCAGATTATTTGTTTAGATCTCCACACCAGGGTTTCTCAAACCCAGCAATATTAACATTTTTGGGCTGGGGGATTCTTTGTTAGGATGGCTTTCTAGTATATCACAGAAAGTTTAAGCAGCATCTCCGGTCTCTGCCTTCAAGATGCCAGGAGCATCCCCCCGTGCCCTGAGTTGTGACGGCTAAAAATGTCTCCTACGGGCAAAACCCTCCTCCCACTGAGAAGCACTGCTCTGCGCTGATACTGTGCAGGACGATGCACTTCTTCATTTTACTCACCCTCTTGTCACAGTGTTTCCTGGTCCTAATCTCTTTGCTCTGAGGAAACATTTTTTTTTTTTTTTTTTTTTTTTTTTTACAAGGAAGTCCAGGAGAAAATATCCTTTGAGTCTGCAAAAGCTTTAATGGAGAGCTGAGAGACTGAATTGATGACTTGGTAGATCAGGGCTTAAATTAGGCTTGCCCCACAGATGCCCAAATTGCTCTCACAGGCAGGACCCCTTTGAACCCAGGAAGAAACAAACTCTGCTGCTGGGCTGGCGGATAGCCAGAAATTGGGTTTATCATTAGAATCCAATGCTAGATTCGAATCCATACTTGGAAACCGATTCAACTTACATTTTAGCCTGACAAGTCTATAAACGTCTTGCTACCTCAGTTTTATGAGTTCTAAAGTAAAGATAGAGACTTGTCCCACTTCCCCAAATGCCTAAATTAATGACCGGCAGAGGCAAAGGTAATCCGGGACAGCCTCTAGGCGATGGTCAGTTCTGGGCTGTGCTGGGTGGTGGAATCCCAAGTTGAGGTTCAGTTATGAGGTCTAATGGGGTGTGTTAAAAAATGTGCTCTGTATTTTTCAAAAGGGAGTTGCAATATACATTTGGGACATTGTCATTCCCCAGTGGTTGGCCATGACTTTGGGAAACATTGGAATGAAGTGGGTAGAGGCTCAGCTTTCTTGTTGGTGGGACTGGAAACAGAGCCCTGATAGTTATTGCTTGGATAGAGGCCATTCATTCCCCCCCCCCCCCCAGGTCTCTTGAGAACCAGGAGAGATGTAGTTTACTATGGCACCCTAGCTATCTTAAAGTGTTCCTCACTTGGGCTAAATTAAAATTTTTCAGAGACATTTCTCTCCAATTTCAAACCAAATTACCAGAATATAAGCCAATTACTAACATCTAAACACAGCTTAGTGGATAGACCTATGGTACGAACATTACTCTATTGGGTTTCAGAGAAGCGAGTTTATCTAGCCAATGCTCTCTCTTTTCCTGACGTTCTGCCATGCAAAGGACCTTAGATCCAGTATTTTAAAATAGTATGTTAACTGTGTGAAAATCACAAATCTCGTCTCCTAAATGTGCCAAGAGGATTCTGCAAGTCCACTCTCACACTGGTCTGAAAACTTGCCTAATCTAAGTACGTGGGGGCTGCTTGTTCTAGTCCCTGCCCGGGAGATTTTCATCAGTTATCGTGTCCACATGCTCCCCCAGCTGGTGCCTCGGAGAACAACAGGCTGCACGCCTAACTGGCCCAGGGCTCTCAGGATTCAAGTCTGGGGCCAGGGGGTACACGAGATGCCTGCGCACTGGGGGCTGGATTCCCAGTCCCTCTCCCTTTTCTCTTCTGTGGAAGAATGCTTTCATGTGTAGTCATTATTGTGTAGGTGACCTAGGAGATGGCCCTAATCCTTACTTCATAAAGAATTTTAGCCCTGGCTGGCCCAGTTAGGGGATGTGTGAGCAGCAACCACAGGTTGATGTTTCTCTCCCTCTCTTTCTCCCTCCTTTCCCCTCTCTCTAAAAATACATAAATAAAATCTTTTAAAAAAGAATCTTAGAGATGTTAGGTTAGTGGAGAGAAGTGGGGGTAAAAGCACAAGGCTATTTTCAAGTCTCTTCCTGGGATCTACTAGCTTGACTGAATCTCCACTGTTAGTCACGCCTCGAATGTCCTCATCCATAAAATGGGTTAGTAGCATCTTGTTCTCCCTTCCCTGTCTTGCACTGATGCACACATACATATAACACATTCTTACACTTTTACATACACTCACATATTCCACTTCTACTTGCACATCAGCCACTCACAAGGTTGATGGGGGATTGAACAGGATGATAGTTATGAAACAATTTGGAAAACTGCAATGAGCTAGAAACTTGAAAAATTGTTGTTATTATGCATCACAGACAGTATATCCTGTGGGCCTTACATCTTGAAGAGGCTGCTTAATACACTGGAGACATTGTTACCTCTGTTATCAACTAGAATTTTTTTTTTTCTAAAACAAGCATATTTTCTGGTCAATTAGAATTTCTATTATAATACCTAATTTGAATTTTCATCATAGAAAAACTGTTTGCTGTTATTTGAAACTGATCTAAAATAGCTAATAGATGGGGGAAAACTCCAGTGGAAAACATGTACTTTCTTTGTGTGTGTGTGTGTATGTGTGTGTGGTTTCTTGTTGAGGGAGTATTATGCTCACTATCACACTTGCAGTACCAGGACAAGCATAAATGTCTGTTAAATGAATGAGTGAAAATATATAATAATTTCCCATCAAACAATCCCTATCTAGTCTATCCATATTCTTAGCCATTAGAGAATTCTCCATCACACAGGGTTCATATTGCAATGTTCCTAAAGTTTACTTATTTTTTGAAATAAGATTAAGAAACAAACAAAGATTAAAACAGAGGGCACTTAAACAACATCTCTGACCTGCTTGGTGATTAAGGTGGAAAAAAATTCTTTAGACGCTTTAAAAGTGACGTTTATTTTATATAGCCTACTATTCATAAGCAAATCATACAAATTAAGTGTTAACACATGTTTTAATAAAGGCTTAAATTGAAATCTACATTAAAAGATAAAGAAGAATTATTTAGGGGCAGCTCCAGGAAAAATCATTCATGAACACGTCTCTTTAAAATTCTATTTGTTTGATTTGTGAGAACTGCAGAGGGTGTCACCTTCCTTATCTGGCATCTGTTCCACGTCCGCAGGTATCCCAAATCGACCTCAACAACACCATAGCAGTTCAGCAGAGGGATGCTTATGAGGTGTGGGGATTAGAATTTATTAATATTAATTGCTATACATTAAATTTGAAGAAAAGAGGTGAAAAAACTTAAGGGCCTTAAGTCACTACACAATCCAGGGTTAATTTTTCCATGATGTCCACATACAGTGGTTTCAGATTACACAAACCACACTGGAGATGAGTGGACTAGAAATGGCATCTGATCTCTGTACACCCGTTTAGATAACTATAAGTGAAACCTCACTTTAGACATCCATGGCAGGCACTTAGCAAAACATCCTACTTGGTCTTTTGTTCTTCGGGTGGTATGATAAATGCGTTAGAGCTGGCTACAATATTTACAAGAGACTTATAATCCTATCAGGGAGAACAAATGAGAAACTTTCCTAGTAAGTATGCTGTTTACTCTTTTATTATAAACTCTTGTCTTTTTTATTATATTTGTTATTATTTTATTATCAACTCCAGTCATTGGCCCCAGTCCTCCATGGCTTTCAATGAAGGGTGAAGTAGTGGACACAAGTGTAATGAAATCATCCAAGTAAGAGCACAATGTCTCCTGTGCTCAGGCCCTGGCTTAGGTTAGAGGCAAAAATGCATGTAATATAAAGGTATGTTTTAAATATCAGGTAACAAATTATTTTGAAAAAATTGTTGATGTAATAAAAAAAAGCCTTCTTAAGCAACCAGTTTATCTTCACAATTGGGGTATGGACAGATGCTGGTGTTTTATTTGTCATTTTTTTCTCTAAAAATTATTTTAGGAACACTGAGTTAAACCATTTCCGTTTTAACCACTGAATATTATTTGTGTATTCATGTTTAGCTACTTCAATATGTTGATTTATACCTACTTGTGTACATATATATTACCTACTTTTAAAGGCACTGCTGCAATATCTGAGTATTCCCTTATTTTTCAAGTTCAGTTTCTCAAACATTCATAGACTGAAACTTAGCCATTGGTTGCATTTGATACTAATGATAGCTGACAATCATTCAGTACTTATTATGTGCTTCAATAAAGAATTTCATTTAATATTCAGGATGTCCCTCCGGGGAAGACATCATCCTTACTTGCATTATATGAAGGTACAAAATAATGCTTAGGGAGATTAAGTAACTTTTGAACAGTTGGATTCTACATAGCGCAGCCAAAACTGGTGCTATTAACCACCGTGGCCAATGACCTTGATGCCCTGCCACTGCGGGAGAACTAATGGGACTTCCTAAGGACTGAAAGCAAGGTTTGCCTCGGGTAAAAGTATAGAGCTAAAGTCTGCTTTTAGTTATTTTTCCTGTATCCTTTTCTCTGGTCTACATTTGCTCTTTTTTTCCTAGGAAAACCCCTTTCCTAGTTGAAAAATAGAAAACTGCTAGGAGTTAGTTAAAACCTGAAATTGAAATATATGGAGGGTACCAACTGAAATTCTACAGAACAGAGGTTCACCAGACGGAAGTGAGTGCACCTTAAATAGTTTTCTCAAATGAGTTTGGGAAATCCTGACTTTGAAAATATAAACAACTTTCTTTATCATAGGGTTCTTTCCCCCATAACATTAGGAATCTATCTTTGTTCTATCTATCTATCTATCTATCTATCTATCTATCTATCTATCTATCTATCTATCATCTATGTGTGTTCTTTTTTCCATAAATGCATAACCATTTTCCACACTCATTATCTAGAACACTAATTTTGGAAATGTTTTTGTAGAGGCTATTTGATTCAGAATTACATTTTTCTTAAGTTCTAAATTAATGGAGGGTATATGTCCAAGGAAACTGCCTACCTTAGAAGATAATGTAGAGCAAACAAACATGATTTTTAAATTTCAAATTAACAAGGTTTTTATGACTAGTCCAGACCACCTTGTCTCAGTATGTGCTATATCCAAAGGAAGCATGCATTACGTTCAAAGAACTTTTAAAAGTCATTGGATCTTTACAGAAGTTTCTCCAAGAAGTAACGGTGCTTTGCACACCTTCCTAAACTTCCTCATTCATGTCTCCCCTCTTTCCAAAGTTCCACTGCTCAAGCAGCTGCTCAGCTCTTTGCTTTTCTCTTCTCCTGCCCGTCTCCTCCTACTGGCTTTCTCCTTCTACTTCCCTTCTCTTCCTCTCCTGTCTAGTGCCCTTCCAGCGTCCCTGGTACTGAATGTCTTTTCATGAAGATCAACATTGCGTCTCCTTGTTTTTGCAAGTGCCTCTCTACTCTCCACTGCTGCCCCTAGCACAACACCCATTTCTGTAGAAAGGGAAGGAAACTTGCAAATATTTTTGATATATTTTAAAACCTTCCCATAGAAGAGAAACTTGGATTAAACCACACTACAACATGTCGATGTATAAGTTCAGTTTATCTGTATTTCTCCAAAACATTTGAAATTAACATATTGAATTTCATAGAAAGACCCTCCATGTTTTATATACCAATCACTCTATGTACATAGAGAAATAGAATGCTGCTGCAGGCACATTTCCTCCCCGTACGCACCACAGATCATCAGCAACAGGATCATCTGAGGTTGCTCATTAAAAATGCAGATTTCTGGGCTCCAGCGTAAGTTCATTGGAGCAGAATCCTGTGGCAGGACCTGGGCAGCAATATTTTAAAGATTTTCATGTGATTTGAAACATCAGTCAGAAAAGAGAACTTGTCAAATGTAGTAAAAGACCAACAGCAATGGAATTACTTGGGTGCTTTGTAGAAATGCAGAATCTCAAACCCCACCCCAGGCCCAGTGAAGCCAAATCTGCATATTAATTAGATGCCCCGGAGATTCATAGGTGCATTAACGTTAGAGAAGCACTGACACCAGGTGGTTAAAGGGTGGTTTCTGGACCACCACAGCAGTATCACTTAGGAACTTTGTTAGAATGCAAATTCTTAAGCCTCAATGCAAACTCATGGATCAGGCACTTGGGGGAAAGCTAGGGTGGAGCTCCAGTGGTCTTTGTTTTAATAAGCTTCCAGCTGGTTCTGATATATGGAAGAGTGAGGGAACCACTGCTTTATCCCTTTTCTTAAACACCCTAATGATAAACTCTCATTATGTTAACTCAAGGCAGAGAGCTGGAGGCAGATACCTGTTTTGCAGACATGGTGATTAAGAAGCATTAAGTAGTGTCTCAAGGGCTAATTCAGCCTTTAGTTCCAGATACTCAAATAATTGCAATGTTATTTATGGTCACCAAGATATGGAAGCAGCCCAAGTGTCCGTCAGTAGATGAGTGGGTAAAACAATATGGGACATTTACACAATGGAATACTACTCAGCCATGAAAGGAGGAAAGTTTTACCCTTTGCTACAGGATGAATGGACCTGGAGAACATTATGCTAAGTGAAATAAGCCAGGCAAAGAAAGACAAATACCATATGATTTCACTCATATGTGGAATCTAATGAACAAACTGAACTAACAAGCAAAATAGAGACAGAATTATGGAGAACAGGATGACAGCTAAGGTGGGGGGAAGGTAGGGAGTGGAGGGATAGAGCAAAAAGAAAAAAGGACTCATGGACGTGGACAACAGTGTGGCAATGGTGGTAAGTGGGGAAGAGGACATAAGTGTCTAAATGGTAATAGAAAAATATACAACAAAAATCATTAAAAACAGCAGATATAACAATTGGGAAAAGACAGATAATAAAATACTGATGAATGTTGATTTCCATTTTTCAGTCAGAGAGTGATAAATATGTTCTATGCTTGAGAAATTTATCTAGCTTTAATCTTTTACTTTAGCTTCCCCTCCACCTTGAGTATTCAGAGCAACTGATGACAAAGCCATCATATTATGAGTTCTCTGTAGCATCTAATAAGTTCTATTTTGAAACATGACCAACGTCCAACTCAAATTCAGGACAAAGGAGTAGGGTACTGAGTATTTCTTTTTCCTGTTTACATAAAGGGGGAGCTGATGATGTAAAGATTTGGAGAAGTGAATGCTTCATCATTTGGTTGGTTATTGAGTGCTTACTGTAAGTCAGATGATATTGTATAAGAAGAATTCAAAGATAAAAAGGCATACAGTCTATTAGACAAACAGCAACTAAATAAGTTCACTACAATACGGTGCATTGTATAATGGAGGCATGAAATGATCATTATAACCAGTGGGCTAAAAGCAGTTGGAAGATGGGTTGGAGGAAGATGCGAATAACAAATAGAAGGACCAGTAAGAATGTACTGTAAGAGTTTAAGCAGGAGGTGAGCAATGGCAAACTGTAAAATGGACATCCCTGCAAGTATGTTCTGAAACAGAATGAGTTCCAATCAGCTATTGATCTGTTCTCCTCATTAGGGGTAAAAAGTGACTCAGGTGATTCAAAATAATTCCCCCTCCCCCCCAAAAAAACCCCTCTGTCTTTGGAAGGTTTTATAGAAATCATTTTTGAAAAGATCCAATAAGTGTCTGATGCTTTTCAACATACTCTTTTTATTATCCCCAGCATTCCATACCTATATTGTTGATGCCAGTACTATGCTTAATTAAGCACCATGACAATACCAATAAGAGTTAGAAAGCAAGATGTGGCACAGAGCATCCAAAAATGCAGCTCTCCTGGCAAGCTAAGGATAAACCTTACAAAAAAAAAAAAAAAAGATGTTTCCCAGAAAAAGTTTTTCTTTAACTAAAAGATCCAAAAGCAAGAGGTTATATTGCAGGGATAAAGGAACACAGTGATCATGGTAACGTTCATAGTCTCCAGCACTGGAGACATAGCATCAGGGTTCATACGCCACACCAATGATGTGATGCTGCTTCACTCATTTTAAGGAGGGCACCCTTGTGCTTTCTCATTACAGAATGAACAGAGGTTAGGAAAGAGGGCCTCCTATAAGCATGGCTTTCTCTAGGGAGCCCGGCCCAACATGTTTCCTCTCCAACTTCCCATGTTCTCTTAGAATTCTTTGCATTTTTCCATCATAGCACTCATCCTTCTGTTGTCCTTTGCCCCACTGATAAAAGCCAGAAGGGTGTTTGGGTTATATTGACTTACAAGACCATCCATCTTCTTAGCCATTCATTCATTCATTCATTCATTCATTCATTCATTCATTCATTCATACTCTATTCTAGATGCTGCTTTAGGCACTGGGGATACAGCATTGGAAAAAACAGACAGACAGACTCCCAGTTAAAGGACTAGTGGAAGGACATGGATAAACATATATAGAAGAAAATAAAGAAATAATCTCAGATAGCAACAAATGATGCACAATTAAAAAATAAACAAGGCAACAGGATGGGACGAAATGGGGTGGGAGAGAAATCCTTTAGCTAGAGTGTTTAGAGCTGGCCTTGCTGAGATGGTGATTTTTGAGCTGGGACCTGTGACCATTTGAAGACATGGGCTTTAAACAGTGTTCTAGGTAGAAGTGACTGTAAATGCACAGGCCCTGAGATTTCCTATGCTTGGAAATCTTGAGAAATAAAAATTCAGTTTACTCAGAACATAGCAATAGGAGTCAGATGAGGGTGGAGAGGTGTGTAGGCTCTAGCCTTACTTGTAGACCATATTAAGGACAGTGGCTTTTGTTCTAAATGCAACAAAAAGTCTCTGGTGGGTTATAAGCAAGCTAATGTCATGATCCAATTTATATTTTTAAAAGACCACTCTGACCACCATATGGAACACAAAAGAAGGGCTATTGTTTGGAAGGTAGCTGCTGATGTCCAGGTAAGAAGATGACAGTTTGGACCAGACTGAGCAGTGGAGGGATTCAGAATTGGAGGGTATGCCAATGGGCCTTGGTGATGAAGTAGACTGTGGAGGAATGAGAGCCTGACTTCTACGCTAGTGTCAATCATCTGGGTAGATAGTGGTGTCACTTACTGAGAAAGTAAGAGGAAGATGTGGGGAAGTGGGATGTCAAATCAAGTGTTCATTTTTGGACAAACTGAGTTTGAGAGGACTATGAGATATCCGTATGTTCTGGAAGGGCTCAAGACACTAGGATAAATCAAATGGCGAGGAGTTCTCTTAATATTTTGCTTCTTAATATTATTAAGAAAATTTTATTCTTAATAAAATATTAAAATCCTGGCCTTTGGAGGAAGGTAGATCTGGGTCTGCACCCCAGTTTTCCTATTTAATCAAACATGCCATCACGGATAATTAGCCTCTTTGGGTCTTAGTTTTTAAAGCTGACAAATATCTACCTCATTGGACTGTTTGGAAGATTAAATTAGATTGAGTGTGTGAAATTCTTCAGGGAGTGCTTGCTTGGAACACAGTGAATATTCAACAGTGGGGCCCCAAACCGATGATTGTAATGGCGGTGATGAACCTGATAAAGGGACAAGTGCAGTGGGAGGTTTCCCTGCCAAGTAGCAGGAGTCGCGTCCGCTGCACCGAGCACTGCGTCAAGGACAGGAAGTCCATCTTTCAAGTAAGCAGTGCCTTTCTCTCTGAGCTTTAGGTTTCTGTTACTTCAGATTTTATGAGGGCCAAGCCTATCCCCCAAGTCAACATATGGTACATGAATTTGTTCTCCTGATCATGAACAAAATATTTCTTTTTGTATATAAGGTTCTTAAACATGTTTTACTAAAATATGCAGTTGACCCTTGAACAGAAGGGGTCTGAGTTTTGCAGGTCCACTGATATGTGCAGCTTTTCAACAAATACTAGAAATGTATTTTGTCTTCCCTACGATTTTCTTAATAATACTTTTTCTCTAGCTTACTTTCTTGTTAGAATACAGTATATAATATTTATGTAACAACATACAAATGTATTAATTGACTGTATTAATGTATATTAGTAGTTAAGTTTTGGGGGAATCAAAAATTATGTGTGGATTTTCAACTACATGGGTGGGCAGGTCAGCACTGTAACCCCCACATTGTTCAAAGGTCAGTTATACGTAACAAAAAAAATGTACCATTTTAACTCTATTTAAGTGTAAAATTCAGTGGCATTAAGTACATTCATATTATTGTGCAACTGTAGCCACTGTCCCTCTCCAGAACATTTCACCTTCCAAAACTGAAATTCTGGAGCCATTTACCAACATCTCCCCATCTCCCCTCCCCCAGTTCCAGCAACCATTACTCTACTTCCTGTTTCCATGAATTGACTATACCTTGTACCTCATATGTAGAATTACATAGTATTTGTCCTTTTGTGACCAGCTTATTTCACTTAGCATATCTTCAAGATTCATCCCTGTTGCAGCATGTGTCAGAATTTCCTTTTTATGGCTAAATACTATTCCATCGTGTGCATATACCACATTTTGTTTATCAATTAGTTTGTCAATGGACCCTTGGGCTGCTTTGACTTTTTCCTTCTTACGAGTAATGCTCTTATGAACATGGGTGTACTACACAGGAGGTTTTGTGAAGTAGTGTATTCAGTTGCTTATTAATTTATTTGCTTATTTTTGCCCTCAACAAATATTCCTGCAAGTGCTTACTCAGGCCAGCAATGATGATGCTTATATGCAAAAAGTCTATAACTCAGCTAGTTGTTTGCAATATTCTCAAGAGGCAATAAAATTATTCAGAACATTAACTTCTGTCCAGGTTTCAAATGTGCAGAGCAAACTTTCAGACCCTTTAGTTTAGCAATTCACTCAGCAAACAATTTTTGAAAGATGGTGTTGTATATGGCACAAAATTTGCCTCAAAGAATCTTTCATGCTACCTACAAAATCAGACTTATAAAGAACGCTAAAAATTTGATAATAAGGAGAATAGAGAAAACTGAGTGGCATGTCCTGTATAATTTTCACAATTCTGGGTCTATGAAAAGTGACTTATATTTTAGAATTTAAATGATGTCAAAGATTGTCATTAAATTTTTTTTCCTTAGATATACCTTAAGACTACTTGATTGGTTGATAAATTAAATACCTATTAACTTTATGTTTATTGTAGCGAGCCAAGTCTTAAAGTGGATGAATTTGATTAGCTTGGAGATTGTGCTCAAATTTAAAAAAGAAAGTTCTCTGAGTTATAAAACGAATCCCGTTAGAATCTCCTACTTAGAGAGTTCAGAGATTCACACACAGAATAACAGACAAACTGGCTGGTAAGTGTTTACAGTGTGTGCTGCAGAGTAAATGAAGTAGAAGAAAAAGAGGCAGCTGTGGTAGTCAATGCAAGAGAGGAGAAGAGAAATGAATGGTAAGGATGGATAGGATAAAGTGCCAAGTCAAGTCACCGCCCTGGAGGTTTTAAGATGTCTATGCTTCTTTCTTAGAATGAGAACCATGCCATCATTTTGAAAGAATAGAGCCAAAAAAATAAGTTTCAGAGAGTAAAAATCAAGATTACAAAGCTGAGTCAGGCATAAAGCCTAAATAAATGTTTCATAAAGCACATATTTACGTTCACCTCTTTGTTATCTCTAAAATATGATTTGAGAAGAAATGCAGAAGAGAGAAAACTTTTCCAATTTTAGGTATGTTGGAAGGTGAAAACTGATCAATATTCAGAAATTTACAAAGAGTGTCAATCCGGGACAAAAATGAATGTGAACAGCTGTGTTCCACAATGTGACCTCAGGACATTGGACCTTTAATATTTCCATAATATGACTGTAAAAAATATGTCCCTCTAGCCTTATTTGCTTCCCTTAATGGATAATGCCTCTGGCTTGGATCTTTGTGTGGAAAAAAGGGCTCTTTTGTCTCATAAAATGTTACAGATGCTGCTATGGTAACACACTTTAATTTTATTCCTATCTCAGAAGATAAACATGGAAAAATGCAATTGGCAATTTAATCTAATATTTAGCATTAGCTGTAGGTCCACAGAGCATTTTGGTTTTTGTTTTTAAGGAACATTGGCACTTTTGTTAACCTGCTGTACTCAATTAAGCAGAATCTTAAAGCCCTGTCTAAAAGGTATTACTCTGCCAACTTAAAAATACCATGTGGCCAAGTTTCAAAACCCACAGGGGAAAGAAAGCATGCTGCGTCTATGACAAAATTCTTAGGTGGCCAGAATTAGTTTGCATTTATGGGAATTTTCTTTTGGGCTAAAAACAAAAACCAAACATCTCAGCATTTACAAAGACAATATCAATTTGGTTTGAAATAAAGCCCATTAGTTGAATGGAGAGAGAATTATTGAACATTTTTTTCCTGTTTGCAAACCTTACAACACATTGCGTTAAAACCTTTGACATTAAAGCAAGTTGTTGACTTTGCACTCAGTAAACAACCAAGGTTCCTGTACCCCAAGGAGGTAATTTGAGGCCCCAATTCCCTGTTGAATTACAACAATATACATTTTACACAGGAGGCAGAGGCTTCCAAGCTTGCCAGCATCATAAAACAAGACGAAAAAAATCAAGTAGAAGGAAATACATGGGAAACCTGGTCAATATTGCACTTTATGGAATCTTGTGATATTTCCTTTAGAAATGCAAAAAGAAACCAGCCTCCAACCATGTTTTTAAAAAGCTCATCACTGCAGTTACTCTCACTTCACAATTTTTATTAAATTTTCCCTTCTGTGATAAAACAGCTTGGTGGCAGATGCGTTAACAAAGGGTGCGGTCAACGAAGTTTCAGTTATAACGCAGCAGGGGTCAAATCTGATTTTGATTCACCACATGCCACACTAACTGGTTCCAGAGTGTCCATTCTCCTAGTGTCTCAGAACCAGGTGCCTGGTCCATTCATTAAGTGATTAGAAAACATGCAGTCTGCTAAATTTTAGTTACTCTAGAACTTTCTACAATAATAAAAACCATCATTGCTATTGATTTATACACTGACATTTAGAAATATCCATAATGACTGTACTAACACTACAGTACTTTTCAAATACCACAATATATACGAATTGCCAATAATTAAACTGAAGGGCCTACCTAAGTTGCTCTTGAAGCAAACTTCAGCACTTTGTAATATTTTCCCTTCATAAAAGTCCTCAAGTATTTACAGTCGGTAGATGAGATCATGCTCTTGAAACGGTAAAGATTGAATGAGAGGGGAACGAGAGTGAAAGAGAGGCTGTTCACACTAACACTACTTGTACTGAAAGGGTTGACAGCGCTCTCCTGGCTCTCATTGGCCACTCCGCGGGCTGAATCAATATTTGCCTCGTTGCTATGTAGAGAGGGGTGGCTGCCAATTCACTTCACTAATAGGTCTGAACCTGGCCTTTGCAGATAAGAGTGGTTATTGTTTGAGTTAATGTGTTTGCTGATAAGATGCTCACCAATGAAGGTGAAAGGGATATTTTTCTTTTGTGATACACTGTAGGGCTGCTATGGACATTTCTCTGCTACTCTCCAAATTCTAACAGCTGTTGCAAGAAGTAAACCAAGAGATGACTTCTGTCCTTTTTTTTTTTTTAAAGACTCTTCCCTTTTAGGAATTCACATCTAAAAACCACACAATTTTTTTTTTTATAAAAAGGACCCTATACCTGAAATATAAAAGAATAATTCATCTACCCCAACTCTGAGAACCCATTAAAATATAATTAAAGCAGTACACGGTGACTTTACACACACACACACACACACACAAATAATTTAAAAAATTTTTCTTAGTGGAGGCTTACATTAGGAACATTCCCCTAAATTCAAGTGAAGCACTTTGGAGATGTGCACACATGCACACAGCATATACACACTCCGTCACCAAACTGTGTGAGCACACATAATGCACACATATGTATGCAAGTTTGCACAACCCAGGACTAATGTAAAGCACATGCCAATTTAGGCAGGGTTTAAAAGAAATTCAAAGGCAGATGTTTCTCTTTTTGTGTTTAGAGAAACACCCTACTATTTTTTCAACTTATACTGAGTGTGAGTGCATTTTTGTGGGATTGTGTGAGGGAAGACTGTTTACGTTCTGAATTTGACTTCATGTAATGAAGAGAGGCACATGAAAACAAGCATATTAGATATGTCTTTAACCAATAATTTTGAGTAATGGTCATAAGTGTGCCAAATACTAAAAGAAAAATGGAATAAATTATCTTAACAACTAGGATGCTTTTTGTTCCTTAGGTACCTCTAATTTGCTCTTTATCACTAGTTAGGTAAAGCACAATAGACTTTTGACTATGTATTTGCTTATTGGTTAGTAATAGAAATAAAAACCAAAAATATTACTAGATTCACAATAGCAGATTAACAATTTTTTTCACAGAAGCTGAAAGGACCTATGACACTTTAAGTTCTGTTCTAGAATAGGAATGCCAACTTCCATCCTATTTTTCAAAATTAAAATTAAAGCATTTCTAGAAAATTGAGAAATCCATTCCATGGACAACCCAACAGGTGATGTTTCTGTATCTAAAAAAATAATGATTTCTTGAGCTTAAACATAAGAGGCCCATGTGATGCTCCTGAACTTTGCCTGTTTCTAAAATAGACAACTGACAGGTAAGTGAGGGAGCCATGGTTGGAGCTGAAAAGAGTGCTGCAGAAGGTGGTGCCAGTCATTTTCCTGCATTGCCTTCCCCATGAAGACAAGGTGTTTCAAAGGGAAAACCTGGTGACCCCCAAGCCTAAATGCACTCGCTGGTTTCTGCAGAGCTGGCAGTCCAAGCTGTGTGGAGACCCTTTATTTGGCGCCCATGAAAAACATAACAGAAATGGTCCCACTGTTTATATCAATATACAGATTTCTTTGCTTAGCACTTTTAATGAAATGTCTATCTTAGTCAAAACAAAGGCTAGAAGAAATGAATGAGATTGGAATTCCTCATGTCACTGTGGGAAGGAACATGCTAAGAAGCAATATGTTTATTGAATGGAACATCCATATATTTTCATGGAATCAATATAATTTCCAATATGTAAGTACTTAGAATTGGTAATTATAGGCATTTCCCCACAAAAACTGGAAGAATTTTATTCTTTATAACAAGGTCTAAATCTAGAAAAGAGAGTTAGCTGAAGTTGGTGTTTCTAAAAATATGTTAATTTTTAGTAACTGATACTCCAAACACTCCCAGAGAAAATTTTCTGTTGGATGATGGCCAAAGAGATTAACTAAATGCTAAGAGGCCATATCCTTTCTGTTATGTTATCTCTGATCTATTTCACACTATTATAATCAAAATAGTCCCTTTGTGTCCAGAGTTTGTTCACAGGACAGGTCAAAAATTCTATGGGTATTTTAACAAAGAAAAAAAGCACTAAATAACACAAAACACACTAATTCTTTAGCAGACACCAGTATTATTTGGTGAGATTTAGAAAACAAAATTTTCTCAAGGCTATAAAATTTCATGGACCATAAAAAAATAATCAGCTTTTTGATTATGACACCTTTTCTTTCCCAATTCAAAACATTTCTCTTCTAATGAGCCTTCTTTTCCCCCATGAAGTGGGGGTGACAATGACAAGGCAAAATACACTATTTAATAACAAACTAGAAATTCTATGCACCAACCAACTCTTGCATCTAGGAATGGTGTTTTCAGAGCATACATCGGACAACGTGCTTTCCTGCTTGAGGCCTTCACGGCTCTTCCTTGCCATCCAGATGACAGTAGAACCGGCCTCTCTACCTCTCCAGTGTCATCCTGTCCCTCTCTCTGGAGCTCATTTTGCTTCAGTCAAGTCGAATTGGTGTTGCATGAATGAATGCACTGTGTTCTTTCTTACCTGCAGTTTTCACACATGCAGTTCTCTTGGTCTTCCTTGCTTTTTTTCCTGATTTATCCCCAAGCCTCCTCCGGGTCTCAGCTTTGGTGCTGCACTGTCCTCTTGCTCAAAATACATGGGTCTTGGGTTTTCCATTTAGTAGCATGTATCACATGTACAACTACTGTGTGTGAAGGACAGGAACTGGGGCTAAATGTCTCCTGCCATATCCTCAGAGCCTACTGCAATGTCTAGCTAGCATACAGTAAACAACAAACATTTGTTGCAGGAACATGAGTTTGAGCTGAAATAGATGTTTATGTTGGTGGCACTGGTCAGGAAAAAAGTAAAGGACTAAAATTTTCTCAAGGGTAATATAACATTGACTTTAGGAAAATAATGTGGCTTCTTTTTGGAGCAAAAGTAATGAGGATGGTTCTGCTTTTGATTGACCTAGAGACCTGTGAGTGAACTTTAATCTGAAGGGATTTTCTCCAAAAACATGATGCAGACCTAAAATAAGTAACTACATAAATCACCTTGGAATCTTGGAGAGATTAATTTTGAAGGTGTAGTTCATATCGTCATTTAGGCTGTTGTTTTCATTTATTTCTCTTTCTAGTTTCAGTCCCCAAACTTTAAATCTCTTCATGGATTTCCATCATTAGTCTCAGTTAAGAATTTTAATAGGCATTGCACATTCCCTCCTTGGCCTTATATGGATAATATCTTATTGCATCTACCCATAACTTTAGATTATTTCATATTTTCTAATAAGCTGTAGAAGAGCAGTGTATTTCATTTGTATTTCTATCTGCACCTAATACAGTTTTATGCTATAGAAGCTCCTCAGATTCTCCTATGAATATAGACAAATGAATAGAATGATAAGCACTTATATTTTTACAAAAATCATTATAAGGAGATTATGTGTGAAAATTTGCAGTAGACTGAGGGGGAAAAGGTCACCTTACTTGCAACACTGGTTATGTTGGAATCTATGTGGCTTTATCTAATCTCATCTCAGTAAGAAATGCCAGACTTTATTAGCATTTAAATGAGAGACCTGGAAATGCTAATTCAGGTTTCTCAGTCAATGTTGAGGGAATTCCCAGTGAGTCCCATTTGAATAGTGTGAACTATGATAATGTCATAGTAGAGGACAGGTAGGCTCAGAAGGGACATTTCTTCAGAAGGGAAGCCCAGACAAGTTTTCTTTCATAGCAGTTCTAGAATGCTCCACAATTCTTTTGTTTCTGTCCAACACAGTCTGAAGATCAGCACCTTGAGAAAGAGCCTCTAAGGGGAAGCCTAGTTCCTGGAAGATCTTAGTTTGTAATTCACATCACGTTAGGCAAAACTTTGATAATGTATCATATCTATACATGGGGATTCCCCCCTTCCTCACATGCACTTTTATTGAGGATGAATGGTTTCTCTTGCTAAAACTTTATGCCTATAAGTCTACACCCATTTAAAAGACATATATTAAAATTACCAACATAAAGAAAAGTTGAGGTGGAAAACCGTTTTGTATGTGACATTTTTGGAGTTTCTCAGTGTGTTCGGTTATATTGAGGCTTGGTATTTTAACCATTCAGAGGGGTGGTGAAAGATATCTGAGTGATAACATAATACCTCCAACTATACTCTATGTGTCCTTTAATTAATAGAGACTATGGACAAAAAGTGGCTGCTGTGATAAATCATAAATTCCTAACTGAGCAGGTCATGGCAAGTGGTTATGCCCCAAGCACGTAAGTTCCTTAGTTAAAGGTTTTTAAGCAAGTCCTGTCCATTGTTGTGTGCGTCTCGACTAACACCTTTGAGGTGACCGGAAGTATTATCTCTTGAAGGCATAACCACTCCTAAGAAAGCACATCATCTTAACTGTCCTGTAATGTGATCCCTGCCTTGCTTTCTCCCACTTTCATGTACTCTTCCTTATGTTCCCTCCTTAATTTCAAAGGAATAAAAGAAGCTGCAAAACTGTTATTCTCTGGAGCATTTGAGATCTTGCTCCCTGGCCTACGTTGTCAGTTTGGGTCAAATATATTCCTAAAAATTCTCTACAGCTCTAGGCATTCCTTACATCTACAAGGCACTGAAGGCACTGTCTAATTTCATTTTCTAGCAGATCAGAGTCACACGGCTCTGTGGTTTTAAATGTCTGTACATGCCACCTTTGCCCTTTAATTTCTAGCTCTGTTTTTTCCACTGAGCTCCAGGTTCTTACATCCAACTGCTCTGCGATCACTGATCAGAGAACTGGCAGGGTCTCCAACGTCACATGCCTAAAACAGGAAGCTTGATTCCAACTCTCTTCTCAATCACTGACCTGTGAAACCTATCCACCCACCAGTTGTTCCCTTTTTGGATAATAGAACCACTCAGCTGAGCAGGCCTCACATTATCATTCATTTATCCATCTCTCATTCACCACAACCCATCTATCAGCACGTTTTCCCAGCTCTACCTCCAAGAATAGATTGTAAATTCTACCTCTTTTCAGCAGTTCCATGACTACAAGAAGCCACTCATTTTCCTGTTGAACTCATTTCTTTCATTTCACATACTCTCCAAAGTGCATTCTCCACAAAGAGTATGGAGCTATAGATATCTTCTGGAAACAAAACTCAGATTATTTTTCCCTCTTACAATCATCTAATGGCTTCCCACTGCAATGAACATAAGGTCCAACCCCTTTCTGTGGCTCAGAGCCCCCACATGGTTTGGTTCTCTGCATGCTTTAGTCATACTAGCCTTTCTGCTCTTCCCACCTGCCACTCCCACCCCCACCCTCAGGGTCTCTCTTCAATGGCGTTCTCTTCCAGTAAACCTTCCCTTTCTGCTGAACTGTTGCTCTCAAGATCTTCCCTGACCACACCATCTCAAGTAATCCCGCATCCCTGGTTACTCCCCAGCCTACATCCTTTATCTTTCTCAAGCTCTCAACACCACTTGAAGTTATATTATTTGTTTATTTATTTGCTCTTATGCCAGAATATAAACTTGCCAGAACATTAAACTCCTTGAAGGCAGGAACTTAACCTATCTTGTTCATAACTATATCCTTAAAGCCTAGAACACTCACATCTCTAAGCCCCCTTTAATGATGAATGAATGGTTAAATGAATAAATCTCAGGCATTACTTAAGTTCTCCTGCCTCTGTTTCCTACTTTAGGTATTGTAAACTTTAGAAAACATATGTGTAAATCACCCAGTAGAGTGTCAGAAACACAAAGCATACTGAGCAGACAGACATTTACTGACTGTAGGAAGGATGTTCTTAGCACATACTGGGAGGTAATTTGGTTGAGTGAAAAGATACTTGAAGTGAGAAGTACTGCATCTGAGTTCTTATTTATTGTATTATCTGTGTGACCCTTGAGCCAATCTTTTAACTTCTTTCAGCCCCAGTACTTTTTTTATCTATAAAATAATAAATCAGTTGTTAGGAGGATAAGTGCTCAGGTAATATCTGTAAACGTGCTATGTAAAGTGTAAAGTGCTGATCAAAGACATGTAATTTAAATATTATTATTATATGGAAATGTCTGTTGATTAATGCAGGAAAGGGGTTATGGTAGCTTTTATTCTTTCCATTAACATTTCTCCTGAAATTGTTAAGAGTATGCATGTTGAATCTCAACACGGATTCCATTTCAGATGGACTAGTCCATTCAAACACCAACAGATGGGATCTCCTCTAGTTCACGTAAAAGTAAACTTCGGCAATCCCCTTTAAGGCACTGGGAAATAACAAAAGTTTGAATAATCTGTGAATTGTAACATGAACAAAAGTCTTTAATAAGTTAAGAAAGAACTTTATGAGTATGTTTTGAACTTTCTTTTCCTAACTAAAGAAGAGTTTTGAAAACTGGTCACTTGCTTATCAGCCCTTACTGATGAGTAACTTTCCCAGCATCTGTATGTGGCAACTTTCGGAAAAAAGGGTCCCAGAGGTGAGATGGGCTTCACTGGTTCATCTTTGCATCTAAGGAGGCCTAGGAGCATGGGACCCTGCACAACTGCATCCTCAGCAGGGCTGGCATGGGTCCCACTGTCATATTCCTGGCTCTGGGGCAGATTGACGGACACCTGACATGTCTCCCCCTCAACTGCAGATGTGCTTTCTTACTTTTCCACTGATGATGCTTCCTCTGTTACTGCAGGTAACTGTGCTTTCAAAGCAAATGAATCCTAACTGAGTTAGTCAGTTCATGCTGTTATAACAAAATACCACAGACTGAGTGGCTTATAAATAACAGAAATCTCTCTCTCACAGTTCTGAAGGCTGCAAGTCCCAGATCAGGGCACCAGTATGGCCAGGTTTGGGTGAGAGCCCTCTTCCAGGTTGCAGACTGCACCTTTCTCTCTGTGTCTGTATGTGATTGACAGGGAGAGACCTCTCTGGGGCCTCTTTAACACAGACACTAATTCCATGCATGAAGGCTTTGCCTTCATCACCTAATCAAGTCCTAAAAAACCCCTACCTCCTAATACCTTGGGCATTAAGTTTTCCACATAGGAATTTTGGGGGAATACAAATAGTCAGATTATAGCATTCTATATATATTAGTCATGGTTCTCCAGAGGAAAAAATACTAATAGGATATATATATATATATATATATATATATATGAAAATTTATTATGGGAATTGATTCATGTGATCACTGATGCTGAGATACGCCACAGTATAGTGATGTGCTGTCTGCAATCTGGAAAACCAGGAATGTTGCTGGTATAATTCAACTCAAGTCTGAAGGTCTGAGAACCAGGGGAGCCTATGGCGTAACTCCCCATCCTAGGCTGATAGCCTAAGAACGGGTGTAGTGATATGTTGGAGTAGTCCTGGAGTCTCTAAGGCTCAGGAACCAAGAACTCTCATGTCCTGGGACAGGAGAAGATGAACGTCTCAGCTCAAGAAGAGAGAAGGAATCCAGCCTTCCTCCATGTATTTGTTCTATTCAGGCCCTGAGCCCATTGGATCTTTTTCACTCGGTCTACTGATTCAAATGCTAACCTCTTCTGGAAACAATCTTGCAGACACAGCCAGAAATAATGTTTTCCCAGCTATCTGGGCCTCTTTTAGCCCAACCAGGTTGACACAAATAATTAACAACACAATAATCAACAGCTTGGTTATGCTAGAATATTGTGTGTGTGTGTGTTACCATTTTTCAACAGTATAAAATCTTTGTCCATTTCTAGCATGGATATCCAAATGGCAAATCAACTTTCTGTGAAAATGTATTTAGGGGTTCAATTTCCATGAGGATAGGGTTGGATCTGCTTTCCATACTGTTAATACTCCTTGTTTTTAATATAGTCCCTGGCACTTGTTAGATACTCAACACCTGGTGGTTATGTCTGGATGTTTGAACGAGAGTCTTCCCTGACTCCCTGATGGCTTGATCACAGAAACAGGTACTATGGGAACAGATACCACCTGGGAAGGGACTAGGAGTCACTTAAATTATTTTACTATCATTTACTTCATTTTGATTATTAAGAATCATTTCTTTTCTGAGAAGTGAACCCTTTGTCTTCCAGTTTAAGTACAACTTTTAGGGAAAGTTTCAAAAGAAATCTGTTTCAGATTATGTGTGAACCTGATGCTAGAAATTGCTGAGTCGTTTCAGATTACACTGTCAACACTGAGTACAGATCTAGTACTTTCTCTACTGTCTGCCTGATGTCCAGCTGCAGTTTTACTGGATGAGAAGGACTTTGTTCTTACAGGACTGTGTAAGGTGATGGGTGTCATTGCCGAGAGCAAGTGAATGGCTTCACAGAGAAGAGGGGATTGTGTTTTAGGTCATGCATTTCATTTAGGATACCTTAGTTATTTTGTTTCAAAGCAAGCTGCAAATCTAGTTACGGGTCTTCAGAAAGAACATTCTATAACCTGTACAGCGCATGCCTGCCGTGAAGGTCCTGTACTGATACTCACACCCCTTCTTATTCCACCGGATGCTGTGATTTGAGGGTAACTGTTACAGAGGAAATATAAAGTTGAAATTTGTAAAAGTTGCTAAAATGGGTAAAAATATTTATAAAAGCATGCTGCTATTTACATTTCATATGTACTTGATTATTTTTAAAGTAGGTATAACATTCACTGGTTTATACATCACTTTATTTAAGAGACTCAAAATTTTCTAAAAGCAGCTGTTATCGCTACAATAACGTTCATTCGCTAGAAACATGCATATTTCAGCATTATCTTAAACTATTTCAGTTATGTTTGAATTTTGATATAATTCTATTTTCTAATGATCAAAATCCACTGTTAAAGTTAGGCTATGCTTCACCCAGTTGAAAAGAAAATAGTTTTTGAATCATTTATCAGAAAGGTTGGGTCAATACCCCTGATCCATACTCCTACCAACCTCTCTTTTCAGCAAAACTTCTCCGTTATTTTGTTGTTGTTGTTTTTGTTTTTGTTTTGTAGTCTTGCTTTGGCTTTGGCTGGCTAGCTTGCTAAACGAATTCAAGCTTTTAGAGATTAAAGACTTCATATGAAAATAATCTTAAGGCAGGTATTTTATGCGCAATTATAAAATGTTGTGAAAATCTTGTTACAGCTAAAAATCCAGGGTTCCTTTTATACTTTACTGCATTCTTCTGGAGAAAACATTTCTGCTTTTGTTGCCAAAGGCATTTGTGATTCAGGGTGAGTTAAAGGGGAAATTTCTAGCATCGTGTTGGAACTATATGGAGCTATTTCAGAATAAATCAAGTCATATGGATAGTCCCACCACTCTAACCTGGTCCTGCAGTGAGCTCTGGGGCTGTGATTTCAGCTGCTCTGTGGAAAATTACGTTACAGCGTTAACCTTGCCATTTTGTAAACACAGAAAGCAGACACACCTAGGTCATGCTTTACAATAAATGGCAGATCATTATTGCTTCCTTTGGTATTTCCTTTGTAATGCTGATTATGATGAACTCTGGCATCACGACAATAAATGCCATTCCAAAGAAATTCCATTTTCACTTATGTAATAGGATTTCAGAATGGGACTCTTCCGGCCTCTGCTTCAACTAAAGTACAAGTGTGGAAGATATCAGGTACCCATGTGTGTATGAGGCAAATCCACACATGTGAATTTTCAAAAAACAGTAATTAAGAACCAGTTTCAAGATGCTTGAGCCATTGAGGTGAGGAAGGATATAAACAGTGGTCAGAGCTTGCAGAGACAGGAAAAACTGGTTGGGAGATTCATATGGAGAAAGCTGTTGCCAAACATGTCCCAGTTTGGGAAAGGGTTGAGAGAGGATGCTACCTCTGGACCAGGAGCCTAGCATGAGAGAAGGGCCACCTCTGGAACTCCAAAACATGCTCCTTGTGTGTGGGATACACAGAGCATTGGTCCTTAAGTGTGACTGAGAAAGCTGCAGTGCACTATCCTCCCTGAAAATTTTGTGGGGAGGAAGCTCTGAGTCCGTCTGAGCCAGGGAAGCATTGCTGTGTTTTCACTCCCAGTTTGTGGAGCCAGCGATGCAGGGCGCGCACAGGTGGGACCTGTAGCATGGAGCTGCAGGAGGTCCAAGAGGGTGGCTTGGAGGCATGAGAAGAGACCATATCTGAAAGGGCTGGAGATGGCGCACTGATTTGCAGGGGACAAGCAAGGAACCGCAGATGGCTCTTGGGAATGAGAATGCACCTGCCAGATCACTGAAACTGAGAGCAGGGGCTCAGCAGAAAGATTGTGGAGCTCACACAGGTACTCAGGGAGAAAAAGAGCTGACTTTAGCCATCACAGGCCCAGAGAGAGCACAGCCACCTAGCTGAGTAGGGACTATCCTGCCCCCTCACCTCTCCTGGGATCAGGCTTTCTTACTACTGATGGCAGCTGTGCTTGTGAGTTCGAGTGAATGTAGGGAGTTTTGTCTAAGAGTGCACAATTTGCATCCAGAGAAAAGAGAAGATTCTCTGCACCATGGGAATAAACTTAGAAGAAGAGTGGAAGAGAATAATACATTGAGATTTGTTTATGTTCTGTGTTGTGCTAGTTCAACATATTGGTTGTGTCTAGAATGAATTAATGGATGCATGTTTAATGGCTATAGGTTTTAAAGTTAGCACTCACATAGAGAAGCATGAAAACAGAGAGTTTAGTAGTAACCCTATTTTGAAATAAACTCTGATCTATTGGGACATCCTCAATGCATGGAATCTATAAGGCAACATATAGTGAACAAATACCAAGTAGCAATAGGAGTTGAGAGCCCACTGAAAATTGATGCCTCCTGGGGAGGATGACTGAAGAAATGCTTCCTCTGCTCCCTCTCCTCTGTGCAGTGTAGCTGCTTTTAGAATAAAACACGGCTGCAAACTATAGGCCACAGTGGCTTAGACTTTATGCCTTAGTCACAAAAGAGTATGGAGCACCCTGTGCTTTAGAGGCAAGAGAGCAAGCACCAAGGAAGTGCCTCAAACTTTGAAACTCTTCCAACCACACCTTTTTCTCAGGCATACATTTCTGTGCTTTTCTGAGTCTTTTTTGTGAAGCTATTTTCAATGAGGATGTGAAGTCTGATATTAGCAATGATCTTCCCCTTAGATACGACTTGCATGACTAAAAGAATAACAGAGGGTAAAGGGTGTCAAGCTTGTGTGTGGGATAGATATTTTTGGCTTTGTAAATTCATGCTACCAAGAGATTAATTTGCACATATTGGAAGCATCCTGCTGTGTGCTCTGCTTACTCTCATCCAGGAATTCTACATCCAGAAAGCCCATTTTTAAGAAATGGAAAATATTTGTGAACAAAAGAATGGAAAATACTTCACTTTCTTGGAAGTTCTCTACTTTAAGAAGTACTAATAATAAGAACCACCATTCATGAGAACATAATATGTGTTAGGAACTTTGCTAAGAGGTTTTGTAAGCATTTTTCTCTTGACTCTACAGTACTGGCCTTTAAGGTTGTTTTATCCACATTTTACAAAACCTGAAATGGAGATTTGAGAAGGTGAAACAGTGTGTCTTAAGTCACACAACCAGTTTGCATCAGAGCCTGGAACTGATTCTGTCTTCTTGACTAGGTTCCTAGCTCTTAACAGCTCTGCTATACAGAGCTCAGCTTTTGAATAAATTATTAATAAGATGTTGAGATAGGCCATGATGCTGAATATATGGATGGATAATGAGGGATTGAGTTGACTGCCTTGGAATGAACTGCATTTGTTTCCAAATCTGTTACACTTGGCAGGTCTATTCAGCAACGGAACAGCTGGCCTACTTACTCTTGTGGTGATCTTCCTCGCCACTGATTTAACTGTATAACAGAAAGCAGAGAAAGGGATGATTGATCTGCTAATATTGAATCCTTCCTTCTAATAGTCAGATGCAGACTTCTAAAAAAAAATTGAACATAGCCTTGTGGCCGCTCTGGAAGAAACCCAGGGGGAAGCAAGCGTTCCCAGCAAGCAGAGTGAACGGAAGGCTGGCTGCAACGCACAGGTCCGAGCAGCGTGGCTCCAGCCACAGCAGAGCATCCCCCTCCTCACTCAGCAGATCCAGGTTATCTCCCTCCTTCTTGGCTATGGAAAGGCTGCAACCTACCGTGGGTTTTTCTCAGGCTTCAACTCTCTGAAGCAGCTCGAATGGTCTTCAGGTTCTGTGGCTCCTTTCTCTAGGCTCTGCTTCTAACCAGCATTACATACATCCACTTAGCAATTATTGCAGGCAGTTTAGAGTGTAGCAACAAGTTCAATTCATTGAAAAGAAATGGAGGAAACACTAAATATGATAGAGCTGTATTTTTTGAGGGTGGGGCTTTTCTTTCATAATTCACTAGAAGAAGACTGGGCTCCAGAAAAATAAAGTAAGTATTTTCATCATTTATGTTTTTCTTATGATGAATGTATCATTGTATATAACTAATAAATACAGGAACATACAGAAAAATCACTCAGAATCAATCATTCTACCTAGAGGCAAACACTGCTTTCACTTACATTAATGACTCACAAAGGAATTCCCTTGTTTTAGAGTCAGTACACTCTACTTGCCTTAAATGTATGCACCTCTGCTTTTTGCAGATGTTTCTAAGAGCCCTTATGTGACTTTCTCTTTCCAACCTAACTTGCCCTTTTCACAATCCCTTCAAGTCCCTTCATGGAGATGGTTCTTTCATCACAATGTGGGCAGCAAAGAATAGACTCTTAGATTGGTTTCAATTCCAAACTCCTCACTTACTGGTGGGCAAGCTTGAGTGATATAACCTAGTATCTCAGTAATTCAGTTTTTACATCTTTAAGATGGGCCAGTGATACTAGAGACTGACCTCATAAGGATATTGCATGGCTTTAATGAGTCCATGCAACATATTAGCTCATATTAAATACATAATGACTACTAGCTTTAATTTTTCCCTTAAGATATCCACAGCTTTCCTACGATAGGTGTGTTGTGAGTTTGTAATAGCAAGGATAATGCTTGTCACTGAGTTTCCAAACAGGAAAGTGTAGCTATTGAACTGGATGGATTTTTTTCTTGCCTGTTTGCAATTCAGAGCTCATGTACCAAGTGGGTGGTGTAAGTTCATAGGTTCCAGGGATTCATTATTTTGCAATATTTAACTTCCTTAAACATATAATCTCACACTTGTCCACGTTTAAATCTACTTGCCTTTTTTTTGCCAACCCAAAAGCCAAACAAACCAACTTCTCATCTCCTCCCCACTCAAAAAGAAAACTCACAGGCACTTAATGTTATTTGCAAATTGGAAATGTCACTGCATACTTCCTCTTCTAAATCATTGTTATAATATTAAAAACATCCATTTTCAGCACTGGTCATAAGAGCACACTACTGTTTAATCCTATTTCATTTATGTAGATTTGTCCTTGGCTTCCTGCCTCCAAATCGGTTCTCTATCTGTGGCCAGGCTGCTTTAAATCTATGATTCATAGTATCTGTTTTTTTTTTTTCTATTGTTGTTTTTTGTTTTAGCAAGTTACAAATGTGTCTCACACTTCCTGATTCAATGAAAAGAAATCAAAGCATTATAAAATAAAACTATTTTTAATCTGAACTGTTGTCAAAGGCCTTTGAAAATCTTAACAAACTATCTTCAGTTTTACTTTAATCCACATGCATAACTCATCCTTCAAAGAGCAGATAATAAATTCTTTCTCTTTCAGCTCCAGAGTCTTGATTGTGGGGGCCGGGGGCAGGGGTGAGAGGAGGTGGGAGAGGGTATAAGGGGGCTAAATGGTAATGGAAAAAATATGACAAAAATAAACTATTAAAAAAGGGGTAGATAATAAGTTAGTCAGCCATAGTTACTATTTTTGAAATTATCCTGTATTTCTCTTTAAGAAATTAAGGTACAAAGTACTCAAGAAATGTATTGCTTGCGCACGAGAAGTTGTGACTCCCACGTTTGTAGTTATGAGGTACACTCATGGAATCCTTGTTATAATGAGGTCATATTGTCAGCTCTCAAGCAAATGAAAAAATATATAACTAATAGTTTCCTTATTTTAGCCTTGAGTTTCTTTCAATTAATGAAATAATGGTCAAATAACTCGAGCAAACGATTCACAAAAGAAAATAATCAAATGACTGGTAAACATTTTTAAATGTAATCAGTAATTAAAGAATTCAACAAAAGATAGATTTATATTTTATCATTAAATTATAGAGATTAAAAAATAGATTATCCAGGTCAGGCAAGAATGTGATAATTGAACTTTCTCCTACACAGGCCAGTGTAAGAATATATATGAATAGTCTTTTGGGGAACAGTGTTTGTCATAAGTCTATAAGAGGTATAATAATTTATAATATGTAACAAAGACACAAATAATAGTGCATAGATAACTCTCAACTTTTGTCATTGTACTTACAAAATATAAAACTTTCTGAAGCATTTGAGAACTTTGTAGCAGCTACACACCAGTACTGGCAAATTCTCCATTAATTCAAGATGTGTATGTCAGTATTAGTAATAAGAAATATTGTTAGAAACCATGTATTCCACAAAACAATGGTGACATGAAGATTAAACATTATAGTTCAATGAAAAACATGTATTTGGGGCAGAATATCAAACCGAAAATCAAAGCCAAATTAATCTGTGAAGAATTCATGACATGTGCCTCTTAGCAGACAAAAATACTGGCCTCCTATAAACGAGAATAATTTGCTTGCTTAGCAAAAATTTGATTCTGAGAGCCCAGCGTGATTGGTCACGTTACGAAAGAGGGCGCTCACAGGGTGAGTGGTGAATGCAGACTCGGAAGTCCAGGAGAAGGTCTGGCTTGTGGAGGCTCCACTGGTGGCTCTTCAGACGCTCATAAATATCCCTAGCTTGACGTCCAGATTGGTTCGAGGGACTGACCTACTGTGCTTTGTCATTTTGCCAAAGAAGCCAATTTTAATTCAGGTTCACATGGGCTTTTCCTGTGAGTCTCAGTGAATTTTATTCTATTGTATCCCAGAAGAACATAGAACTATAATAATTAAAATATTCATATGCTTGCGGGAGCTCAGGTGGTTTGGATATGGTAATTCTCTCCATTAATTGGTGTGATGGAAGTATAAATTTTATGTGCTTCTATGTTTTCATTTTCTATTTTGATGAAGATGTTATAGTTTTGTACTGGCTCAAAGGAAGCCATCCCTTTTAAGTTAGGATCATCCCTGAGGACCTTCTCTTTCCCTTTGACCATCTGCACCCATTTCCCCAACCCCCTTGAATCATGGGCTCACTGTTATCCTAGCGACTTAATAAGATGTCTTGATACCAGAGAAATGGCACAGGGCTTTGAGAGACATGGACCTGGGTTTTTAGCCTCAATGTTTTGTACCCTCTACGGTCAACAGATAAGTTATTTAGTTACTCAGACTTATGTCCTCTATTTATGAAATAACTACATAAGGAGATTGGGAGGAATACCTGTATAGAAGTGCTTTGTAAATAACGTAATTCTACATAAGCGAGTTATTATCAGTGTCATCATCATCTTCATTTTGGAGATAAAATTTCATTGTCTTTTGCCTTTTGCTGAATGCTACTATAAATAAGATGTTTAAAAATCTCTTGGTTTTCTGAGCATTAGAAAGTTGTTTTTTAGATTCCAACTCACATATTTTTCTGTGAATGGATGACCAGAAATGTCTCATTGTTACCTTCTCTAAAAATGAAGGGCCAGTTGATGGATTTCTTTGGTTTTGCATCTCTGGCCATAATATTGAGATAAGCTGTGAGATACATTTTCATTAAAAATGGAATACCACCCACCTTTCTTTGGAAAGAGTTGGGTGAAGTCTTTAATAAGAGGGAGAATTTGAGTTAAAAATGTCAAGATCTTATGTTACTAGATGTTAAAAAAAAATCCATAGGAATAAAGGATGGAAAAGATCAATTAATCAAATAGCTGATGTTAACATGTTGTTTGCCTACTTAACATTACTATACCAAACAGGTGGGCATTTAAATATACAGACTCTAAGCATGAGCCCGTGTTTCGAGACTGTGCAAACACACGCAGCGACACGCGACTTTAAAAACTCCTGGTGGGTGTTCAAAACACCCACCAGGATAAACATCTGTTTTCCATCGACTGCTCTTATGCTTTCGGTTCACAGGCTGCAACACTGATTTTTTATTTTGGAGGTGTGACATCACAATCATTCAACAGTTTTAGTTATGACAGCAAAACCGTTGTTCAAAGAAGAGAATTCTTCATGCAAAAGGGATACTACACGGCAGTTTAATTACACACGCACAGGGTGACATGCACGTGATTTAAATCACCAGGTGGGCATTTTTTGTGAGGTACTTATTTTCTCCTTGAGCTTTAATAGAAACCTTCATTTTTTTATCACCCTTCCCAAATTGTACTTTAAAAGTCAACCTCAAGAATGAAAATACTTAAGGTAATAATTTTAAAGAGCCTTTAAAACAAATCAGCATGTAAGATAGTTTTATAAGAATTTTAAAATATTTTTATTCGTGCCCTGGCTGGTGTGGCTCAGTGGATTGAGTGCTGGCCTGAGAAACCAAGGGTCACCGGTTCGATTCCGAGTCAGGGCACATGCCTGGGTTTCAGGCCAGGTCCCCAGTGGGGGGCACCAGAGAGGCAACCACACATTGATGTTTCTCTCCCTCTCTTTCTTCCTCCCTTCCCCTCTTCTAAAAATAAATAAATAAAATCTCAAAAATATTTTTATTCCTTTATTATATCATAGGATCCTCCTCTAGAGAGCTTCCAACCTAAACTTTTGCTGGGGCTTTATGTCTCAGACAGTGATTCCAAATGGGACCACACATTAAATTTCCCTGCTGGTGCCCAGACCTCACCCCAGACCATTTCAATAAGAACCTCTGAGGGTTGCAATCATTTATTTGTATTTTATTGCCATTTCTGAGACTCAATCTCAGGGAATCCCTTTAGATCAAACTAATCACTGGAAAGAACTGAAGTGTTAAAAAAATCATCTCAAGTGATTGCTTCTTTTCTCTGTGTACACCAGAAAACAAAGATGTGTAAAGGTATCTTAGAAGTAGTAAGATCTACTGAGAGAATGAGAGGTTTTCTGTTTTTTCTTGGGTCAGATGGAAATGATCCCTTTTTCTTTTTATCTGATAAGAGCAGAGAAACAGCCCTTTCCCTCTTCAAAGTAGAGCAATAATTGTAAACATTAGCTGTTATGGGCTGACCTCACCCCTTCCCTTTCATCTTTTAGAATTTCTCATCGGAGGCTTGAGATAAGGTGCTGGTGTCTCACTAATTTTTTTTTTTATGTTAAGCACATTGGTGCGTTCGGTCTGGTATTTACACAGGGTCTGGCAGAAGTAACACCACTGAGTGTGGTTAATAGGGTACATGAATGCCTCACACACGATGGACAGCAGTTTGACCATTTCACCTGAAATGTCATATGCTGTGCTTGAGTGTGACATTGTTATGTTACAGAGTTACCTGCGTATGATTTTGTAATAAAAGGTTTTTAGGTAATAAAACAGGAGTGTTATTTGCGCCAGACCCTGTACATAGTAGGTGCGCAAGATGCAAATGTTGGATAATCTCATGTTATCAGGTGTTCAGCTGGAAGCAGATACCCGTGGGCACCCCAGTCATGGGCACCCCAGAGGACTCTGCATGCTTCATGGCCTGACAGGGCCACCTTGTCCTCACAGAATACAGGGATGCTATGCATGTCACTGCTACACACATTTACATGATAATTATTTTAGTTTAAAGGGCTGATTTGGCAAGTGTGTATATTACATGCACACACCCCTCTTGATTCTCATAATAACAATCTGAGGCAAATTTGCCAGAGATTGGTTTTTCTATTTTATAAGTGGGAAAATTGACATTCAGAAAAGTTAAGGAACTGGCCTAACTCAAGGGACACCCGGCTAGTGGTAAATATGGGTTGACAATCCAGGGCTTGAGATTCATATCCCTTTTCTTTTTCCACAACACCTTACAACTCCTTACAGGGTGAAGGCATACGGATCAAATCTGCAGCGGACTCGAGGGACAACAGAATTAGCTCTCTAAAATATTTTAACAGGTGGGAACGCTGGCCAAGAAAACCCAGAAGATGAAATTTAATAGGGAAAAATATAAGGTCTTAAAGTTAGATTATAAAATAAAATTCTTTAGCGCAGGCTTGGGAGAGGAGGAGGGGACCTAGCTCGTTCACGTGAGCAGAAATCTGACTGCAGAGACAAGCGCGTGGTGGGCTGATACGCGCGGGGTAAACGTGGGCTGCTTTTACAGCATTAGCAGGCATACGTAGCAAGCTCCAGGAAATGAGAAGAGCCCTATGTTCCTTTCTGTGCTGGAAAGAAACTGTTTGGGCTTTTGTCCTATGTCGTGGCCACCACATTTTAAATGCCACCAGCTGATGCTGGTTTGGAGGAGGGTGAGTACTGCCATCCGCACATCAGCTGGCACCCTTCACACCCAGACCACGCCAGGCCATCTCCTTCTATTCCTGGACGCGTGGAAAGTTTAATGACCTTAGAAAACCGCTGAGAGTTCTCTTGGGCTTGAATTCCCTAGGTGATGTCTGGCGCTAAGCACCTTTTTCTTTAAATTTAAGTTGCAGGCCCTGGCTGGTAATAGCACAGTGGATTGGGCACTGGCCTGTGAGCCAAGGGGTTGCTGGGTGGATTCCCAGTCAGGGCACATGCCTGGGTTGTGGGCCAGGTCCCCAGTTGGGGATGTGGGATAAGCAACCACACATTGATTTTTCTCTGTCTCTCTTTCTCCTCCCTTCCCCTTGCTCTAAAAAATGAGATAAGTAAAGTCTTAAACAAATAAATTTAAATTACTGTATCCTACCTGGATTGTATGACCTGTTGTACTCTTTATGGACCCAGCTATCCTGGTTTCTTCTGATTTCTGCGGAATTCAACTCATACACGGCTTTCAGGTGCTAAGAGGTTTTACTGATAATTCGGGGAGGCAAGGGAGGTTTATGGAGCAGGAACAAAAAAAATTTAAATTGAAAAACAGACATCCCCCTTCTTAAAATGTTATTTATTTGTATTTTTATTTTTCATTGTTTTTTTATGGTTGGCCATCCTGCTCCAGGGAATTTCTTACTTTCTGCTACATTCCCAGCACTGATTTTACTGGCTGCTCTACCCTCTCATTTTTGTTCTTCCTTCACTTCCTCTCAGATGTCCTGCAGGAATTCCATATGTTTTTCAGATTACTACCTACAGCAACCCACCTTCCTCCATTCCTTACTCTCACACTCAGTTGCAGCCAACGTGTTCATATACAGGAACTGGTATGATGCTCACTTAAATAAAAAGGCCACCTTAAGTTTTCTTCCCAAGTGGAAACCATTATTCCCAGAACTCTGTTCCTCAGTTAAATCAGGAAAATGAAGGGTTTGAAATAAGTGTATCTCCCTAGGACTTATTTTAATGAATTTAAAACGATTAGCTCATTTTAAAGTGCCATGTGAGGGATCATTCCATCTTTCCACCATAATCATACATGAATAGAAACTATTCTTCTTGAAAGTAGAAAATGCATATTATGTGAATTCAGTTGTTGGGTCATTCTAAGTGAACACTGACAGTTACAGCAATGTCATCTTTGAGACACGGAAAGAATAGTGCAACATTGTACATACGGAATGGATCTAGGGCAGATGTGGGAAGAGGATTAACAAGAGGCTCAGACTAAAACAGTGAGGAAGGTGAGTGTTAGTTTGCATACAGTTTGCTACATATTGGCTGGAAGAAGCAAAAGTGAAAGGGAAATTGAAGTAATCATAGTTCAATGAAAAGAAAGTAAAGGAAATAGTCATTGGTAGTGGAAGACTCAGGCTCTAGAGAGACTAGGTAAGGGATCTGAGTTTTGGAAACCAGAGAGGATGGGAAGAAAAGAAAAAGCTCATGGGGAAAATAGTTTCAGCCTGAATTTGGGTTGTGTCTGGGAACCACCATTTGCTTTCTTCTCATGGGCTGAGAGAATTAGCCTAATTGTCCAAGGACTGGAGATCAGACTTGTATTTATCCGGATAATGCTGGCCTCCATCCAAGCTGAATGATGGTCATTTAAGGCATATGTATAGTGTTTGTGTCCTACCAGACCCCAAGATGTGGAGTAGCTCTTGCCCTCCAGCCCCTGGGATGACTCAGAGAGCAAGGTTAGCTGGGTCGGCCAGGTTAGCAAGGGTAACAGTGTCCCCGTGAAACAATTAGCGTCCCTTTCCTGTTAGGGTGGGCTGAATGGTAGGATCACCTGCAAAATCAGTGAGCTTTTCCAGGGAGTGCTCTTGGAATTTTCTGGATAAATAAGTAAATAATAAGGAATGTGAAATTTTAGATCAATGCTGATAACAGAAATAAAAATAAAGCTTACTCTTTTGATTTCACAATTCATTAAGAAATTTT
>PVKU01002972.1:148962-199483 GCA_004027475.1 Anoura caudifer
AAAAAAAAAGAAATTTTACTACTTTTAGATTTTAAAAGTCATATGATTATAATTTTATATTTTAAATTAGAATACAATTTAAGTGGATTTTTTGTCCTAATTCATTTATAAAAGCAAGTCTGCTGTTCCATCCCCAACTGTCCTGTAAGTAAACCATGGGCAGTTTCCCATTAAAAGATGCATCTGCGGATTTGTGATTAACACTCACGTTAACCTCGACACCCAGCAGTACGTGAGCTATTCTGCATGTGATACTACTCAAGGCTGGGACTGAAGGTATTTCTCTTGATATCCACAAGGTCTAGCATAATGCTGGGCCCATCGTGATACTGAAAATGTTTGTCAAGATGAATGAATAAAGCATGTTCATTTCTTAGTAACACCGCGGGACAGCAATAACGTAGACATAAGGACTACATTTCAAATAATCGTATGATCAGTACATACCAATGAGAAAAAATTGTGAACAGAAATATACTTCAGTTTCTGATTTATAAAATCAAAACCTATACATAGATATATACACAAGGTTAACCAATGATACTTGGAATAGCATAGTGTTTGATATTTGCATTGTTATAAAAGTAAGTCGAGAAATTGTTTCCAGTATTCAGGCAGTAAAACCAGAAAGGTTGTAAATACGGCAGTTACTACTGCTGAACTGCAGTGTCCTCCTGTCCATGGGGATACCTCCCAAGACCCCAGGATATGTCTGAAATTGCAGATAGTACTGAACCCTATATATGCTGTTTTTTTTTTTCCATTACATACATACCTATGATAAATTTTTATTTATAAGTTTGGCACAGTAAGAGAATAGCAACAATTACTACTAATAAAATAGAACAATTATAGCAATATACTTTAATACAAGTCATTCACCAAATAATGTGAAGAAGAAGAATTTAGTTTTTCTCAAAATATCTTATTTTCCAGGTACCCACCCTTCTTCTTCTTATGATGATGATGATGTCAAATGATAAAATGCCAAACCTGTTCCTGAATCTGTGTAACCATCCCTGACTTGCAGTAAATGGCTTGGTGTCAGTTGTCCCAGGGGATCCCTTGCTAAAGTCTTCACAGAGGCTTATTGCTTCTGGTGAACGTGTTGCCACCAACCAAACACATCACCCACACACTTAATGCTTTTTCTACGGTAACTGAACATTTATCACACACCATGACTCCAACTTTTGCACTTTGAGCTTTCATAACAAAACCAGCATGATTTTTCTTCCTTCACAATTTCACAGACAGAAGATTTATTCTGATCATAGGTCTAGCAACCTCAGCATACAACTATTCCTTTCCTTATTAAGTTGAGAGCGTTTACCTTTTCACTTAAAGGAAGCACTTTCCAGCTTCTTCTTGGCATATCTGAATTGCCAGTATCACTATTCTTGAGCTTCAGGCCATTGTTAAGTAAAATAAGGGTGACTTGAACACAAGCTCTGTGATACCTTGATAGTCAATTTGATAACCAGATGGCCACTGATGACCAATGGGTGGAAGCTTAGACAGCGTGGAGTCGCTGGGCAAGGGGATGAGCCACAGCCTGGGCTGGACGGTGTGGGACTCATGAGATTTCAACATGCTACTCAGATTAACACTCAATTTAAAATTTATGAATTGCTATTCCAAATATTTTCCATTTAATATTTTCAGACTGCAGTTGACAATGGGTAACTGAAACCATGGAAATTGAAATTGTGGATAAGTGGGGGACTGCTGTGAATACCTTTATTCCACATGGATACCAAATTCATTCATTTATTCAATAAATTTTTAATGAGTAAATACAACTGGAATAATTCCTTCCTTCATGGAGCTTGCCTTTTCTTTAAAGAGAATGGGGTTTTTTCCCCCCCACAGACACTGACTGGAACTAAAAGTTTGCAAGACTTTGGCTGTGAAATACAATCTGTAGATTTGCTGTTTGTTAAGGCTGCTTGAAAGTTTGGAGGGAGCCAATGGCATCTATAAGCAGGGCACCATTCGCAGCTCAATGGGCTGTGGGAAGACACCCTTTAAATAACAAGTCAGACTCTTAGGACCAGGTGCAATAGGTACCACATACAATAATTTAAAAAATTAATGCTTCAGTTCACCTCCTCAACCTCATCGTGGTTGTGGAAAAGTCTATTCTTTGTAACATCAGCAGCAGTGGTGGAGTAAGTAAACCTCCCTGAAGTCATGGCTTTTATATTAAGCTAGATGCTCCATTTAGTAGCATATCTTGCCTAGTTAGTTCAGTCAAACTCAGCTGTAGCCCCTGGACAGCAGAGAGAGGACTATGTGGAGAAGGAAGATGTTATAAAAAAGAAGAAGAAAGCAATTTACATAGCACCTGCTGTGAATCAGGTGTCATCCTGATCACTTTTCGGTCTATTAACTAATTTATTCCTCTTAACAATGCTATCAGCTCTGTTTCACAATTGAGTCAAGTGGAGCACAGACAGGGCAAGTGACCTGCTCTGTGTCACTGGGCTGGTAAATGGTGGGGCTGGGCCCTGAGTCCCAGCTGACAGCCACAGGGGCTGGGCTCTTTAGTACCAGGCTATCCTTTCTCTTCAAGGTAGCCAAGGTAGTTCTAGGTCACAAGGATTCGAGACCTATTGCAGTAGAAGTGGTGCAAAATCTTAGTAGAACAAAAGATAGTGTGTAATTTATGTCATGTGGAAATGGTAGATGTAAGAGGTGTGAGGAGGCAGGTGAATGAAAGGGGACTGGTGGAGGCTCTTTGGGCATGGCTAAAGCTAAGTTTTGTAGGACTTAGTGAGTGCATTCAGGATGCATTGAAGGCATTTACAGTATTTTGCTATGTATAATGCGTACCTACGTTTTTGGCCCAAAGTTTCAGGAAAAAAAATCTTTTGTTTCAAATTTTAATTCAATTTTTAAATTTTTTATTTATTTATATTTAGGTAATTGTTTATTGTATTATAAAGGAATTTTAACATTTATTCTTAACATATTATGGTACAAGAAATTTTATGTAACAAATAATTACAAAACACAAGACTAGATGCAAGGTATTTCAGCCACTACCCATGTATAGTGTGCATCCTTATTTTTCCCTCAAGAATTTAGGCAAAATGTGCGCATTACACATGGCAAAATACGGTACCTCCCCTTATGCAGATTTGCTTTACTATTTGATTAAAACCTATGAAATCCTATTTGATATGCAGAAGAATCCCAAGAGGTATTATTATCTCTGTATTTTCCAGGTGAGAAAAAACAAATGACCACCCTGTGTTATGGGTAAATTCCAAGGTTGTAGCCAGAGTCTCAGAGAGTCTGCGTCTTGGAAAATGATGCAAGTTGGGAGGCTCTTGTGTAAGTCTAGACTTTTCTGAGAATGTGGCAGTTCCCAAGGTTGGTTTCTCTCTAATTTTTTCATGTATAAAGTAAATAAAAAGACCTAGCTTTACATAGCCATGGGTTTAATTTCTTTATTTATAGAAACTGCTGGGTTATGTTCCATATGAAGTATCAAATTAGGTAAAAGACATTTCTCAGGTGAGAGCACTTAATAAACTGCTTCAGAATTCTGTGTCACTAAAAACCTGCCACAGTACAGTGGTGGCTGACGGGGGAACGGCAGTTCTATTCAGTGTAAAAGCACAGACCCCAGAGCCAGTCGCCTGTCATGTACAACTTGTGTGACGTTGGACACAATGCTTATCTCCCAGTGCCTCAGTTTTCTCGTTTGCAAAATACAGATAATAACAGTGTAGTCTTAAAGGCATTGTGTGTCCGTGTACATGTGTGAGCCCGATAGTTGTATGAGGTTAAGAATATGAGTATATGGTTTATCCACCACCATTTCCTCCTCACCCTTGTAACTAAAATGTCAGCCCCAGAGGGGAAAAATTTTCATATTTTGTTCATTGCTGTATTCAAGACACCCTGGATAGTGTGTACACATAGTAGCTGCTCAATAAAGTCCGTTGAATAAAGGCTCACTTTCTAACATTTTGGAGCAAATGAATTAGGTAATTGAACTGCTTGTATTTCTTTGAAGACAATATATACTGTAAGAGTATGTGAGAGTAAAATAAATAAAAATTGAATTCCAAGATTTTTTAGTTTACAAAAAAATGTGTATCACAACTAATAAGGCAATGAAGAGAGGACATTTTTCTAAGACAGAAGTCTGGATTTTGTTGTTGAAAATGCTGTTGTCTGAAGAACAATTCACACACAAGAGCAAAAATAAAGAAAAAATATAAAAACCTAAAAAACATGCAAATGGATGAAGATGGAATGCAGTTGCCTCCCTGACTATTTATCACCATCTTAAGTCCTGCTGCATTAAGAAATGAACTGCTCAGTTTACTGGGTATTCAGTAACAATGAGTCAACATATCTACAAAAACACCGCAGTGTGTTTGTACCATATTTTCCAGGTTTTTTTTTTCAAGTATAAATTTCATTGAAATAAACTGTACTTATTATCAGGAAGACTGTGCGAGCAACTTTGCCCCTAGGGAATTCTGAGACAAACTACAGTTTCCAAGATAAATGAACCAATTTAAAGTATATCTAGAATCCTTTCACAAAAATGTAATGGGAGATGAAGGCTGCGGTGGGGTGAGAAGCAATGCCACATAAAAGCTCCAGCTCCTTACAATTAATTCAATAACATTATGGTGCAAAATGGCCCTTTATCATTCCAGCAACAAGTAATTTTCTCTTCTCACTTCCTGGCAACTCTCAGAAGGGAGAGAGGCTGAGAGAGTCATTGGAGATATAGTAGAATGTGCAATAGTGTGAACTCAGAGAACTGTATCTGTCAAAATGAACTTGTGGTTAATTGGACCCAAACTCATAACTAGAGTTGAGGGGCGGTTGCTGACTGGGGCCTCTCATGCACTCTGCATGATGCAGAAAGCCACAGACTAAGCTTTCAACCTCCTGTACTATCTTCTGCTGCCCTAGTCAACCTCTATAAGGAAATTCCTGGTTTTACCTGAAACCAAGAACTGAGACTTGCCCCATCCAATCAGAACTGCAAATTATATCCTCATTTGCATCTACACAAGCCAATCAGAATTGCACAATTTGGAAACCTCATCTGCATAAAATGCACCACATTGACTACTTGGGTGGAAACTTTCTCTATAAAAAAAGAAAGTTGTCTCGGTGAAGCACACTTTGTTCCCACCAGTGGCTGTGTCTCCCTGGTGTGCAAACTGTGTGCCCGAATAAAGTTTCTCCTTTCCAAAGAGACTTTTTTGCTGATAATGCCCACAATATTTCTGGGCAAGGGAGGAATTTGTCATCTTTCACTGCTACGGTAGTAATTAAAATGTAAAACAAGACAAAAGGAAAGGGAAAAATGTAAAAACAAACACAAACATACCTTCTGCTCTTTTGTCAAAAAATGGACAAACTAAAGAAGGACTGAAGTTCATTTTTAATAGCTCTTGTTAGTTTAGCCAGAACTCGGTCTTCTGTCTAGATGAAAGAGAATTGTTTCCATTCGGCATGTCCCTTTACTCGTAAAGCCCATTTCTGGACAAAAGCATCATTAGGGCGATCTCTAAGAACACGAGGAATGTAAGGTGCTGTCTGCAGTTTTGTGTCTCAGAAGGAGAAAAGGAAGCCCGGAGAAAGGTAAAACCACTGTAACAGACACAAATCAAACTTAATTGCTCACCCTTATAATGTGACAGCCTTTCCGACCTTTTAAGCTTGCCTGTAATGTATCTTTGGAGACTCTGCCTGTGAAAGTGAAAAGTTGAGAAGGAACCTGAGCATAGCAGCCTATTACTGTCAGGAACTGTGCAAAGGCTTCATGGGAACCAGCTAGACCAGAGTATCTGCTGAGGAGAAAATCATAAGGGCTCATGTTCCGGCACCAAGATTGGAATGACCTGGTCACGATACAGTATCATGATGTTCTTTTTTTAAAGCTTCAGGTACCATTGAGATTCTTGGGGTACAATATGGTTTCTTTCGTAAAAAGCATCAAAAAGCTGAGCATTGCAGCTGTGTTTCAGTTCAGAAGCATTAACAAGGATGACAAAGGTAATTTTAAGCCATTTGGTGATAAGACAGCCCTGCATTTCACGCAAATTAACTATGGAAAGAAATTGTGAGTGGCCCTTGCAGACTGTTAGGTTTCCCAATGCATCCTAATTTGAACAGCAACAGCGAGACCACTTGACTGGGGTCTAAAAACTTAGATTTGAACTTAGATTTTATGGGTTTTGGCCTGATAAGCTGTGGAAAAGTTACTTAATTTCTCTGAGCCTCAGTTTTCTTCATTTGTAAAGTAGGACAGCACAGCTTTTGTGAAGATGAAGTAAAATTAGTTATGCCATTAAAAATGTTTAAAAAAATAAATCCTAAATTATAACTCTGGAAGCTAGGTCTACTGTGCACATTATAAACATATGCAGATCTGCAGAAAATGTCTGTTTTTTATAGTTTATAAGCTTGGTCTTTTTATTGTGGGTGCTGGGGTAGTGCTACATTCTGAACAAGGTAAGCATGAAATCAGAGCTTCCAAAAAGTGGGGGGTTGTTGCAAAGACAGAGGAGAGACTTTAAGAGTTGGGAAGATTTCCCCGCCCAAAGATCTGAAATTATTTCAAAATTATTCCTAGGGTAATTTGAAATTTAACCAGAAGCTGAAATTTATTTTATGTTCAACTTTGTATGATCGCCTCTGTTCTGGAGAGTAAGAACAAGCTAAACAGAATGAGTACAGGCAGAATTGTAACATAAATTAAGCTGAGATAAAATAGTGTCTAGGGCTAATTAAATTAAATTAATTTCATAATTTTATTTAAATTTAAAACAAAGGTGGCCTTAACTTGGAATGTCATGCCTTTAGGAATTTTTCATTCTATTACATCTTTAGATTCTCTTTTTATGCTTACCTTTTCATTTTAAAAGCAAGGGATTTAAAATATTTTACTGCATTACAGATAGAAAAAAGGGTGTGCACTTAGAATAATTGACTAGTTCTTATACTTTCAGTCATGAGGTGCATTTTATTACGTTATTCACAACAACTCCCATTTTGTTTCAACTCACATATTTTTTATCTTAGTTAATACCTTACTTGCTTAAGTAAATACCTTACTAAGTATTTGCTTATAATGTCTATATATTAGAATAATTCAAATAAAAACACAGCTTGTTTTGGTATTGCTACTCTTGTGTGTTAAGTTGGGGAAAGGATCCAAGAACATAAAATAGCTCACAAAAGTTTCTTGAATGGTTATTCTCACTTTAAGTGGGAGAGAGTCCAATTTATGACATTAGTAACAGGTTGAAACGTGAACGTAGCAATAGATATAAATTATGTTGAACTGGTTTTAAAGAAAATAAACTTTTCCTTCCCATGTATCTTCACCCATTTTGAAGCTTTCAAATATTTAGATAGAATTCTCTCTCTCGTTTTCATCTGCCTTTGCAGTCTGACTTTGAGCCAGGACTTGAAGCAGACATACTGGGCTTTTGCAAAAAAATGCTTGTTCCCACAAGATTGCCAGCCAGATTTTGCAGACTCAAGATGTTTGGAGAGTTTGGATAATCATCACAGTTTTTGGATTCCTGTCTGAGGTAAACATAAATGCCAAAACTTGAGGGTCTCATTATTACTCTGAGTATGATTCACTATGAGGTATTTCTGTTCTTAGCTGCTTGATTTAGGATAATTATAAGGTTTCTTAATTGAAATGTAATTGGAGATACAAAGTAATGCACGTTAGCTTACAAAGCATCACAGATAAATGATTTTCTCCAGTGTACTAGATGAACAGAAAACTAACATTCTTAGAATTGCTAAGTGACATTTATACTAAAAATTCAATATTTTGAAAAGACTTTATTACTTTTTGATTGATTAAAACATTTGTTTGTTGTCATAGTTAACAGGTGAGGACTGTATTTTTTGTGTGTGTGCGCATGCCTGAAATATTCCCTCAATTTTATATTCTCCACCTAAACAACATATATATCCCAAAGGCATATCATTTTACAAAATGTGTCTGTAATAAAGACAGTTTGTAAATGCAAAAGTCTAGGAAATTTTTTTCAATGCCAAATATTTTCAAAGGTAATACATGGGAGGTGCTGGGAAAGAGGACTAAAATGGGTGGCTCATTAATGCTTTAAGTGCCAAGAGAGCTTCATCCTGGTCACTGAGTTTGGGGGAAGACTTGTTGCAGAGTTTGTCTCAATCTGAGAAGAAGAGCCTTCCATCACATGTCATTTTCTTTGCTTTTGTTTTGCTGAAAGGTCAAAGGGGATCCATTTGGGCTAAAGGACGAACTGAAGAGAGCATCAGAATCAGGGGTGTTTGGTGGAAGCCCTGAAAAGCAGGAGTCACAGCTCTGGGGTGATTCAATGAATCAAGCTAATACTTGAAAGAAGAGGAGCAGAAAGCTTCTAAAGATTCAGGACACTTCTACTCGACTCTCCTTTTAATTAAGACAAGTAAAGAGTACCTGAAAATTACAGCTTATTAAGTGAAGTCTCTAACAGGCACCTGGGTGCTTAGAATTCTTTAAATCTTGTTGTACGTTACACATCATGTTGCTTATGTGATCATTTATGTGATGATGTAATAGCTGTATTTTTATGTAGAAAGAATATGAGCCCAGATTTCTGCTTTTGCTCAGTTACCTCCTAAGGATAATTTTTGGACACTTGCCATTCATATGTTTTCCTTCCTTCATTTTAATAATAGTTAAAAGTTTTAAATTATTATTTCGTAGGTTCTTGATTTAGATACAGCAAGGGAAGATTATGTATCAGTTATTTAAAGAGGTGATTATAATTCCCTTTACTTTCCTAAACTTGCTGAGTTTCCCAATAGGGGGGTCAGTTGGTATTCAGATGGGTTAATTCTCATCTCCAATACTGCAAGAGATTCAATATAAATTCCACAAATATCTTCTATCCATTGTGATAACCACAATGTGATAACCTTGCACATTTGCACCATTTCTTGGGGAGGGGTATATGCGTACACACTCCATCCAATTCCCTTCCCCACCCTAACTCTCTGTCACCTCCACATAAGAACCACCGGCCTAGGAAAGGAGGGTTTAGGTCTCTGAATCTCAATTGTTACAGAAAATGAATAGCAGTTCTGATACTCAAGGGAGAACCCAAATAAGAATCAAGAAATCTGGATTCTAGGTATAATACTGAATCTTTTTGGAAAAATCGCTGAATTTCTGCAACCTAAGTTTACCCATCTGTTAAATGGTAGGGAACTTTCCTATTTAAGAAAAATTTATAAAAATCAAAAAAGCTTATGTACATTAAAATGTTTTAAAGAATAAAAACCTATATAAGGATAGAATAGTATGAATAATCCTCAGCAGTCAGAATCTGTGGGTAATGTACTAAATGATAATTAATGAGCATGAAATAAACTATTACTGTGTTAGACACTGTTCTGGGGTATGGAGAGAATTAAAAGGAGAATAAGGCACTAATGGTGTGAGCGGATCTTTCATTACAAAGGGGAAGATAAAATGTATGTGGTTGAAAAGATGACAATACAAAGGTAGTTAATGATTAGAACCAGACATGCGAAGTTAGCAATAATTATGAGATGAGTTTAGAAGAGAAAATGTGTTCAATAGAAGATGGAAAGAGTAAAAATTGTGAGGGAACCACCTCCCCTATTATACCATTGGAGATGCTACTTCTCTTTCATCATGATACACATTAGAAAAATATCAGTCTTCTCCATCTGGATTTTTTTTTAGGTCATAGATCTTGGGTACATAAATGATTAAAACTTTCTTCTTGGGAAATACTATCAGATGACAACCCATTTGCCTGTCAGCTTTAATAAGGCAGAGAAGGAGCACTTAAACAAAGGAAGCTCGTTTCAAACACATGTGGCAGCAGATGAAATGTCCTCTGACTGACTCAGACTAACACCTCTGCTCCTGGTGTCCTGTAGTCCCTGTCCTTTGTGTGGCTCTACTCTTATTCCTGTTGGCTTTGGCTGTTGTACCCTGGCATCAGTCCCACTCTTCTCCTTGAACTTGGCACTTCTGGATACGTAGTTTGACCTCAGCTCAGAACCCTGGAAGCCCATCCTGACTCTCTGACCTCAGGTTTCTTCCAGAAATCAAGTCAATGTGCTTCTTGAAAAGACATTTTAACCCTTTTATTTCCTTTTTTAAAATATTTTATTTATTTATTTATTTAGAGGGGAAGGGAGGGAGAAAGAGAGGGAGAAACATCAATGTGTGGTTGCCTCTCACATGGCCTGCACTGGGGACCTGGCCTGCAACCCAGGCATGTGCTCTGACTGGGAATCGAACTGGCAACCCTTTGGTTCACAGCCCGAGCTCAATCCACTGACCTACACCAGCCAGGGCTCTTTTATTTCTTAAAATGTTAAAATATCTCAGTAATGAAGAGATGCCAATATTGGAACCTGATGAGCTGTTTAATGTATTATGTAAAATTATTTGACCATTCAAATATTTATTAATCTGAAATTTCTCAAAGAAAATGATGTGGTCAGTTTCCCAAACTTGCATTTCTACTCTTCATTCTCATAGCCTTTGATTTGGCAAACCTTTTTCCTCCTTGCTGAAAATGTCTTTCTTTAGTGGTATCATTGAACTCTCCAGATTCTCCTTTTTCTCTGAACACTCCTTGTCAGGTGGCACTGGCTTCTGCCAGCTGCCCTAAGTGCAGGGCTTCCCACAAAGCTCAGCCATCGATCTTTGTCTTCCTTGTCCATTCATCCCATGGCCCAGCTATTTCTACACTTGACATCCCTCCCAAGCTCCAGCCTCTATTTCAGATCACAGTCTGGACCTTTTATATGTGTTCTCTACCTGCAGCTCAAAATCAAAATAAACATTATTACCTATCACCTTTTCTCTCACATACAAAATAGGTCTATTCCTCTGTTGGTCTTTCCCATCTGAATGACATAATCATTCAGCTAGTTATTCAGACTAGAGTTTTAGAAATCACCTTTATCATTTCTTTCTAACTCACCAAATCATCAGAAGTATCTCCCAAATGTTCCTCGAGTCTGGCTTCTCATTTCTATTGCTGTAGCTTTTCTCTCCTTCAGCTTCTTGCTGGAAACTATTACAATAACCTTCTAATTGAATTAACAGCTTCTAGTCTCTTTTCCTGGCAATTAGTTGTGTTCACTTCTGCCAGAGTTAACATTTTCTTTTTATAATAATTTAATTATAAAGGTAATAAAGCATCATTTTAAAAATTAAAACAACAGCAAGGTAGAAATGAAAAAGTGAGTCTTCCTTTCTAGTTCCCTGAACTCCTCAAAGTTTGATGTATATTCTTCCAGACATTATTTGAAAACATATGCACGGAAGTATGATTTGCATTACTGTCCTCAAGGTTTGAGTACTTGTGTTGAAATGTCAGGCATTCCTCTGATTCTGTCTCAATAGATTTGGGTAACCTATTTTGATTCTTAGGAACTTTTAAAACTTTCTCTTCATCTTGAGATCGGATGAAGAGATCTATAAATCTGTTGACATTTATTCTGCCCAGACAAATTCTGTCTGAAGATGCCTTCATTTCTTCACCAAAGGCTACTTTTGTTCTACTATTTCTTTCATTAATATCCCTCCCCTCCATTATCTTTGTTTTCCCCTTATAGAATTCTACTGGATGTAAATTGGCCTCACACATCTCCCTGGAGTCATTATCCTTTTCCCCATATTTATCATCTCTTTTTCTTCGTGATCTACATTCTAAGAAACTTCATAACTTTTCCTTCAATATGAGATAATCAGCACCCTCCTTTGATTATTCAGACCATTCACTGAAATTTTAATTTTCATGATTTTATTTTAAATTTCACTATGTTCTTTTTTTACCTCATAAGGACACATTTTTATTTTTTATCATGTTATGTCTTACTGTTGTTATATAGGAGCAGGAAAAAAAACCCTTCTCTTGCAACCTTTTTCTTAAGATACCTTGGCTTCCTTGTGTGATCAGTTCTGTTTGTTCATCTTGATGAATAGAGAAATGCAAAGTTCTCTCATGGTGTTTATTTTCCTGTAATACCTGGTGTTTCTTGGTGGATCATATTTGCGAATTGATATCTAGGATGGCTCGTAGAAATAATGTGCTGTAGTAAGGACCTTATTTCCTTGTGGGTTCTTTGCAATAGGAGTAGGGCCTATGGATGGGAAGATTCCTCCATAAGACACCCTCCCTCACCCACACATTGTTAAGGAAGGAAAGGATTTACTCCATGGACAGAGTGACTTTCTCTAGAGGGACTTTCTCAGTAGGGCAGCTGTTTCTGTTGACCTGATGGCCATCATCTTTATGAAGATGACTTTGTATCTCCTTGTATCTGCATTGTATTAGCATGAATTTTCATCAGCTTTCATGTTTTATTTTGGTGAGTATTCATTATGTGTGGTCTGGTCCTTTTGGTTTATTTGTAAACTTTAGAGTCTGAGTTTCTTAGGCCAAGTTCATTAGAACTGAGACGGAACTGGCATCACCCAGGATCCTTCCCAGCCATTCACTCCTTTTGACTTGGCAGCTTTGCTCAGATCAAAACTTTGGTACTTTATCACTCCTGTGCTTTAAGATGAATTACATCTGTACCCGGGGTATTCTTTCCAGAAACTTGGAGCCAGCCTTTAGTGCCATAATTTGGTCAAACAAAATAATCAGAAGATTCTGGACCTAATCATCTATTTGAGATTCATCATCATCAGCTTAAAAATTATCTTAGTCTTCTTAAACAATGTTGTTTGTTACTGTAAATGACTTTCTAACCAAATAGTATTTAAAAAAATCATCACATATCCCACAAGTATACATATTCATATGTTCATACATATTCATACACACACAAAATCAATAAATCTTGCTTCTATAAGCAACCACTAATAAAGGAATATATTATTTTCCTTTTATTCATGTCTTGAATTAAGAGTATGTGATAAGAGGGAGAATATTTTAAAAATATGATTTACAGTTTACATAAGTGTTTCTTCCAGGGAGAGAATTCTGTGTTGGAAATATCTATGTGTCAGATGGTTCCAAGACTTTAGAAGAGGGGGATGCTGCCCTGTCTATTAGAAGAAAAATAATTCGGAACTTCTATTGTTATCTAAGAGAGAAGGGAAGGCTGAAGAAGGGGAGGTGGTTTGGAGAGAGATGTGAGAGCAACATGAGGAGAGGCGAGGGCTAGGCAAATCTGATGGATGTAACAGCATGGTGCTCATCGATATTTGCTGGTGAAATGCCTGTCTCCCCAGAGAGACAGGCATTCCTGATCTCTCAGTTGTTTCTTTTTACACCATTTTCTGTGACGTGTATCAGGCTTATGAATGTGAATAAGTTTTTAAATGTGAAACTTAAAGAGATGCTGCATTAATACCTCTGAGTCCGGCCGGTACAGCACAGAAGCAGCACGAGCAGCAGACGTCCCAATGGTGAGGAAGGAAGTGGGAGAAATCCTGGGGTGTGTTTTGATCTTTCACAAGCAATAATGCTGGTAAGAGTAGGCGACAGTTACATCCACATCTTGAGAGGCAGGAACGTCCAGTTACAAATAACTATGTTGCCTGGCTCCCTCCTGCAATTCTGTTTACCGACGTGATGGACCAGATGATTGTACCCTCTGAGGCCTGATAGAGCTTTACCCTCAGAGAGTATTCATTCTGTAAGTGTTCATTATGTGAATTACATATTCCCAATTCATGCAAATACCTTCAACTAACATTAAAGTAAAAGGGCAGAGAACTTGCTCGCAATGAAATATTTATTTCAGTGAGAAGACTGAGGTGATCAGGTAAAATTCTGTATTCCAGTCTTTGAGATCTTAATGAAATATCTTCCTCTGTTGCCAGTTGCAGCAGATAGATTAAAGTTAGCTATTGTTATTCCATTTCTTCTAATTATATATGCTCATTGTTCTGGGGAATACATTTTCCTGAAGGATTTATTCCTACTATTTCAATGTGTAATTATTCCTACACAGGACCTGAGGACCACAGTGGATTGATTAAACAAAATATTTTTTATTAAGAAATTAAAACTTTCTGCAAAATATTTTAAAAAATGTGTACTATCTAGAGTGAGGTAAAACCTGGTTGAGAAATGTGAAACTAATTTGAAATTCACACATACTGTAAAATGAAAATATGTTTGAATTTGTATTTTAGGTAAAGAAGGAATGTGTTTTGCTTTGATGTCATAAACATTTATTTTCATGAATTTAAGCTGGTTTTCATTTTGAAAAACAAAAGCAATACTGAATAATTTTGTGTGTAATTATGTGACATAAAATCACACCTGCTTTATTTGACGTTGTAACAGTCTTCCACAGTTCTTTGAGACCTCCTACCAGACAGGCTGGTGTTGAATTAGAACTTAGATAGTTTTTGAAAATGAAATATGGTATCTCAAAAATTTTTATTTCATATTAAATGATTATTTTCTAGTTGTAATGAAATAGACAAGTTGAATGTAGCAATTTACCTGTTTAATTTTCTGGAGGGGAAAACTAGCTATGGCTTTTCCCTCTGCATGTCGGAAATGCAGTTCAGTGAGAGTGTGAGGGGGCCGTGCCCTCTGAACTGTGTGACATCCTGCTCTCCCCCTCCTTCCTCCCCTGCACTCCGCTCACACTCTGCTACAGGTTATGTGCTGAAGAAGGGAGTCAAGCTTTGAAGGGCAGACGAAATTTTTAAAAAAATTTATTTTGTATTACAATTGATGTGCAATATTATATTAGTTCCAGGTGTATAACCCAGTGATTAGACATTTATATAACTTATGAAGTGATCACCCCAATAAATCTAGTACCCACCTGACACCATACATGGTTATTACACTATTATTGACTATATTTACTATGCTGTACTTTACATCCCCATGACTATTCTGTAACTACCAGTTTATACTTCTTAATACCTTCATTTGTTTTTTTTGTACATCTCTTCAAACCCCCTTTCATCTGGCAACCATCAAAATGTTCTCTGTGTCTATGGGTCTGCTTTTGGTCTGCTTGTTCATTTATATTTTTTAGAATCCATGTATAAGTGAAATCATATGGCATTTGTCTTTCTCTGTCTGACTTATTTCACTCAGCACAGTACTCTCCAGGTCCATCCACGTTGTTGCAGATGGTGAGATTCCTTTCTTTTTATGGCTGAGTCATATTTCATCATATATATGCACCACTTCTTCTTTATCTATCCATTTATTGATGGACACTTAGGTTGTTTCCATATCTTGGCTGTTATAAATAATGCTGCAACGAACATATGTATATGTCTTTATAACTTAGTATTTTGGGTTTTTTCAGATAAATACCCAGAAGTGGAATTCTTGGTCCTTTTGTTGTCTCTTGTTATAGTCTTTGTTTTAGTCTATTTTGTCTGGCATAACTATTGCTGTCTCAGCTTTTTGGGGGGTTTCTATTTTCATGAAATATTTTTTTCCATTCTTTTTAATTTTAGTCTGTGTGAAGAGCACAATTCTTAAAGGTACTCCTAATTCATATGCGGGACACTTCCTTCTTACCATTAACTTGGACTCCTCTGCCTACCTTTATTTCAACTTCTAATTCAAACTATAACCCTGTTGTGCCGTCCTCCTCACCCTCACCCCAAGGTAGCCTGTGTCCTGGGTTCTCATTAGAGTCCACTCAGTCCAGCATAATTGACATGAAAAAATTGTCTGAGAGTACACTTGGGGTAGCTAACCTTCAAACAGACTAGCAAGTGGAAGAAGATAAGAAAAATTGTTCTTTTAAGTCACTAAGTTTTGGCACTATTTTTATGCATCATTTTTTATACAAAACACCACTTCAAATAAATAATGCACCAATAATTAGGAAGCCTGCCAAAGAGTCAATTACTCTTAGAATTAGTAATTCCCTATGTACCACTAACCAAGAATGTGTCTTTGGGTAATTTACTCACCTCTTCACATAATTTCCTCCTGTGTAAAATGGTGGTGCTCTATAGTAATAATGGAGCCTGCCCTAGAGAGCTCATGAGGCTTACATGAGAGAATGGATATAAAATCCTTAGAAAATGCCAGGTATATATAATGATCAATTAAGTGTTATTATTTTTCTCATTGGCAGAGAATATATAAATAAGGAAATTCCACTAATGACATAAAATGTGATTTCCACCTTCACATAAATGTGATTCTTTTACTAAATATCAAAACTGCAGTCAAAGTTTACTTTAAAAGCCTAAAAGCAAACAATGAGAAGTAAAAGGGAACACAGAGCTGGAAAAATAATTTGCAAGCTGGATAACTTGCCCATGAGTAATCCAAAATTTGCTTTAGCAATTTTCAGGGTAAAGTATTTTAAGAGTTGGTCATGTTGCCATATGTGGATTATAAGGATTTGGGGATTTGGGGTCATCTTTCTCCATAGATAAGGGTGATCAGAAGGACGCTGTGGTCTCAGCTAGGAAGAGAGGATGCAATAAACCTCAGACAGCACAAGAGAGGTTCCATGACAGGAGTCGATCTAAAGGTGGTTGATCCATGGGGACAACATGTCAGTTGGGGCTGTAGGGCAGACTGTCACCACCCCTAAGCCTGCAAGACCAAGGGAGGAAGCAGCTTCCTGAACACAGAACAGAGTAGCATGTTGAGAGAAGTCCTTCATTTGATGAATGCTGACAGGACAAACCCACAGGGATGAGGCTAGGGGACTAATTATCTTGAATTCCTCTCCTCATTTGTTCTAACCCACCAGGGCTCCCTGGGGACTGAACCCAACCAGAACCTGAAGAAATCTGTTGGAGTCCCCCCCCGCCCAGGTCAACTTCCAAAGGCAAGAGAGGTGGGGAAGAGTGGAGAGAGGATCCACTGGGGCCTGTGAAAGACGACCAGTCAGAGAATAGGTGGAGGTAGGGGGCAAAATTTGCAAGAGCAGGCCAAAGAGCACACTCATATTTAAATACTTGTATTTTCATAACCTCAATACAATTTTGTGTTAGCTGGTCCAAAGGTGTATTTGCAAATTTCTTTTCTGATCCATTAAGAAAGATTTTTTAAAGGCACAGGGAACCCAAAGGAGGTATTGTCTTCATCCCCTTCCATGCCTACATTGTTAAGACATAAGGAAGCAACCCATGAATATTACTGTTTTCAGCAATGATCTAACTCATTTTAGGATTGTTGTCACATAAATGTGGTGAGCAAACAAGTATTTCTTCACAAACAAGTATTTCTTCACAAATAGCTGAGAAAAATTTCACAACTGGCCAGCAAAACAGGAGACACTCGCATGTTAACTTATTTCCCCTGGAGGTTCGATCTGGAAATATCTGGTGCATGGCTGTGGGGATGGTCTCTAGCACTCAACCATCGCCAGCTCTGCCTTTTCTCATTTCTTCTTGGAACAGTTTCTGAGGCCATCTGCTTCTAATCCTTCACCTGGCTTCTTTCTGATTCTCTGTTTTGAGCCTTCATTTGCCTCTCTGTAATTTTTTAACCCCTGACTTCAACCTTGCTTACTTTGATAATCTAAGATCTGCTGATTGTATTTGGTTGACGAAACATAGCCATGCAGGTGAGGATTTGAGGAAATACTCTATGTGCCAAGCGCATCAGGTAAATTCTAATACTCATCATCCATCATCCTGTGGGCATTAAGCAGAGATGATTAGAGCAGGTAAGTCATTATACTGGAATGCTAAAAGGAAAACAAAGCTGTGTTTCTATAAATCCACCTGAGGGGTAAGCAGGCTTCCTAGATGAAAGTAAGGCAAGAGGGCAAAAGATAGCACTCAGTGTGGTGAGTAAAAAACAACAGATCTGCAATGTGGATATGAGTGAAAGAGATGAACCCAACTCATTTTTTGGTTTGGATCACAGTTTACTCTTAATCCATGAATGTGAGAAAATTTAACGTATCAACCAGAGCAAACTATAATGAAAGACAGGTTTTGGCTGGGTTTGATCTTTTCCTGATTTGTCAAAATCTGAAAGCCAGACAACCCTCAAAAGGAGAAGAGAAGAAACACATGTGTGACAGTTGAGAACTTGAGGAAGACCCTATGGAAGCAAGAAACTGCTGAGATCATATAGTGCATTCTGAAATGCAGGTAGCTAAGAGCTAGTTCTGAGAAAAAAATGACTTTGTGAGCTCAGGAGCTGTATGTGGGGAGCTGAACTCTGTGTGGAGAGGCAAGGCATTTGTTTTTTTGTTAGAGGAAACACCTTTAAATTTTGAAGAACTAAAGCCATTTTACAGAGCATACTAGATGAATAAATGTTAAGATTTTAGGATTTACTGATGAATGGGACTAGGTAAATAGGAGCTTTTTAAATTACCCAAAGCAATAGAAGATTTAATGCAATCCCCATCAAAATTTCAATGACATTTTTTAAGGAATAGAACAAAAAAAAAAATCATCAGATTTGTATGGAACCACAAAAGACCCTGAATAGCCAAAGCAATCCTGAGAAAAAAGAATGAAGGTAGAAGTATCATACTACCTGACTTCAAATTATACTACAAAGCGATGATAGTTAAAAGAGCATAGTGTTGGCAGAAAAAGACACATGAACCAATGGAACAAAACTGAGAGCTCAGAAATAAAATCACATGGATATGGGCAAATAGTTTTTGACAAAGGAGCCAAACACACAATGGAGAAAAGAAAGCTTCTTCAGTAAATAGTGCTGGTAAAATTGGAAAGCCACATAAAAAAGAATCAAAGTAGACTCTAGTTTGTCCCCATGCACAAAAATTATTTAAAAATGGGTCAAAGACCTAATATGAGACCTGAAATAATAAATTATATGGAAGGAAACATAGGTACTAAACTTATGGACCTTGGTCTTAGGGAAGATTTTATGAATTTGATTCCAACAGTAAAAATAAATGACTGGGACTATATCAAGTTAAAAAAGCTTCTGCACAGCAAAAAACCAAACCAAAGCAAACAACAAAAACAACAACAGCTACAAAAACAACCACCAACCAAACAAAAAGTCAACAATCTAGTGGGAAATGATATTTGCAAACAATAGCTCCAATAAGATAATATTCAAAATATATAAAGAACTCATATAACTCAACAACAAACAATCCAATAAAAAAATGGGCAGAGGATCCAAACAGACACTTCTCTCAAGAAGGCATAAAAATGGCCAACAGATATATGAAAAGATGCTCATATATCACATAACTTCAGTAGCTGTTAGGGAAATGCAAATCAAAACTACAATGAGATACCATCTCACACCTGTTAGCATGGCCATTAAAAACAAAACAAGTAATAACAAGTGTCAGAGAGGTTGTGGGGGAAAAGGAACTCCATTCACTGTTAGTGGATGTGTAAACTGGTACAGCCACTATGAAAAACAGGGTGGGGTTTCCTCAAAAAATTAAGAATAGAGTTTCCATATGATTTAACAAACCCTCCTCTGGGAATCTACCTGAAAAACTTGAAAACATTCATTCACAAAGATATATGTACCCCTATGTTAATTGCAGCATTATTCACAGTGGTCAAGACATGGAAACAACCAGTGTCCTTCAGTCGACAATTGGATAAAGATGTGGTGTACTATGGAATACTACTCAGCCATAAGAAAGGGTGAAAGACTGCCATTTGTGATAACATGCATGGACCTTGAGAATACTCTGCTAAGTGAAATAAGTCAGAGAGAAGAAGCTAAGAACTATGTGATTTCACTCATCTGTGGCATATAAAACTGAAACTCATAGGCACAGAAAACAATATGGTGGTTACCAGAGGGAAGAGGGGTGGAGGGTAATAAAGGGGTGGGGGGTAGTAAAGGGTAAAGGGGGCCAAAATGGAGACAGAAGATCATTTGACTTTGGGGGGTGGGCACAGAGTGCAATATAAGGCCATGTACCATGGAAGTGTACACTTGAAACCTATATAATCTTATTAACCAATACCACCCCAGTGAATTTAATTTTGAAAAAGATAAAATAAGTTGGCAATGTAAGTATTACAGGTATCTATTATATATTATTCAGCGGAAGTAAAGTTAGTTTGATTTGGGGTAGGGTACCCTGTTAATGGAGTCATCATCCTGCCTGCACTGACATGTTAGAAATTGGGAAAAAATATAATCCAAACACAGGACAGTTCTCATACTAATGTGATTCCACTGGCTGTTTCTCTGTGGAATTTCAGTTGTTTAAACTAGAAGTGATGGCATCTCTAGTTTGAAGTAGTGTATTGGTATATTCCATCACCAAATGGAAAAACAAATGGCGTCTTTAAATCATATGCTCCAGAAACCTCCAGTCAAAATATTCTCTCAAATATTAAAACCTAGGATAGAAATGAGCGGGTCAGATATTTGTGGAACTGAGTATGTACTACTGGGCAGCACCTGTTGCCTCTAAATGGAACTGACCCAACCCTGAGGTAAGATGGCATGTTTGTGAGCGCCTCCCTCCCCCCATTACACATGTAACACCTGCCCCTAATCTTCATCACACTGTGTGGCCCCTGATGAATGGTCGTTATGCTGGGCTGAGGAGTATCTGTCATTCTGATGTGCACATGAACTTTTCATGTTGTAGTGATGCCCATCCTATGTATCGTCCATAAAATCGATTCTATTTCTTCAATATTGATACTTCCTTCTTAATAGCTGCCTGTTCGACATTAAAATAATTTATTCTGGAAGAACTGACCTTACCATATTATATTTTATAATGACCTTTTGTAGAAAAGGTCTATCAGAAATAAATTGAACTAACACATTGTTGGTGTTTTGGGGGCCTGTTTCCCTTTTATTTTAGGCAGCAGTGATGTGTCCTTGTTCTTGGAGTGTGGAATGATTCCATGTATCGGGATTCTGGCCAACATATGACAGCACATTCTTAATTAACATGCTGGCCACTGAACATAAGAATTAAACGGTACCATACTAGATTATAAATCATACCTATTACGTTCTGCTTGGGATTACTGTTCTGTTTACGAGAGAAAGAGAGAGACCTGGCTCAATGGCTTTGATAGTGGAAGTTATAGCCCATGCCCTCACAAGCTACATGAATGGAGATTGTTCCTACTACTGAAGGTGCTGGCTCTCCCTCATGACAGCACTACCGAGTGGGCCGGGCATGTGCACAGGGTAAGGTTTTCTCATGAGGACCACTAAATCACTGATCATGGCTCTTTCCCAAGTTTTCCCAGTGTCATGTGGGACAATGGAAAGAAGCCACGCACGGGCACTTTGTTTTTAGAAAACTAGAAAACTACTGTGCTAGGTGTTGTGAAGGGTAAGCTGGAGATCACCCTGGTTTTCTCTTGGAGTATCGTTCTGTCAGAAAGGCAGTGCACCTCACTTGGTTTTATTTGGCAGTATAGGGCAATGGATAAGTGGGCAACTTGCCTAAACAATTCATGCCTTAGTTCCTTTAAAAAAAAATGGAGATAATAATACTGTATTCATTGACTCTAAGATGCTGCTCACTATGACACCTTTTTACAAAATGAACCATTAAGAAAAAAAAAAAAAACCTAGCAGGTAATGTCAACAGTGCAAATAACTAAAATGACAAATAAAACAATTTTTACCAAATCTGTATGTGCACAGGCAACACCAGCCACATCACGACTGCAGTCTGACAGTGGCTGTGAAGTGCTCTCCATGGAAAGGTGCATTCTGATTACAAAGATGTTCAAGTGTGGCAAAATATATGTCTTAGAATCCAAGCAATACAGTAGGATCTACCTCTAGGAATAAGTGAGTTTATGAATGTAAAGATCTTGGAAGAATGACTGGCACATGCTAAGAATGCAAAAAAAAAATGCTGACTATTAATATTATTATATCTATTAGTATTACTAGGAGAATATTCTCAACCACCTTTGACGCATTTGTCCCACACTTTTATCTGCACTGTATTCATTGCATCATCCCCAAAAGCCTTCTGAATCATCCGAAGTTTCCCTGGAGGAATGTTCAAGCTTTACACAAAATTTGATGCAGATTCATTGCTCTACTCACTCAGTCATTTTGAATGCGATGGCCACACAGTACACATGCTCACTCAAGGGTGTCTGCCACCCCCACTGACTAGTACAGTGAATGTGTTATTTGTTCACTCATGTGCGTTCCCTTTTACTCCTCTTGGCTGCCAGGTTACATCGAAGTCATGCAAACCATTGTCGTTATATTAACAATGGCTGGACTTTTTCTGGACAGACCTCATCTGTCTAATCCTGCACAATGACTGTACAGACATATTGCTACAGTTAAATTTCCGATGTTAACTGTCAAAGTCTCTTCATTTGGGGAATGACAAAGCCCCTAGACAGGTGTGATTAGCCCTAGCTAAGCTCTTACACTTGATCAAACCCTCTTATTTGTGATGAATACCTCCTCAGTAGTCATTTTATTCTAGAAAGCTTGCTGGTCCACATTGGCTCCTTCGTCAAAACCAAATCTGTATAATGATGTGGAGAATTCTTATTCTCTGTCTGTGGTGGTTCAAAATCCAAAACTGAAAGAGTAACATTTCTATCTCATCTTCCTAGACTTCATTAACAACACATCTATTGTCCTCTCTGTATAAGGAGGAACCTTCTCTGTTAATGCAGTTGGTGATAAAAGTAATTTAGAAAATCTCTCTGGGTTTTAAAGGAAGAACCAATTATCTTCAAATGTGAATTTTCTCTTTCCCTCCCTCCCTCTTTCCCTCCCTCCCTCCATCCGTCCCTCCGTCCCTCCTTTCCTTCCTCTTTTCTTCACCTTCCCTTTTTCTTCCTCTTGCTCTGCCTCCCCCCCTTCCCACTTGCCCCTCCTTTGAAGATTCTCCTCCATTATTTGGAAATCCTTTTCCCCAGACTTGCTCTCTGTTTTCCCATTAGAGAGTACTTTTCCAATTCCAGGGACCGAGGCTAAAAGCTGTCACCTTAGGAAAAAAATTCTTTTTTCTTACAGTATTTTATTTAAGTTTCCTGGCCCACATGTGCATTTTATAACCGATTGGAAACTGTTTTGTGGCCTAATTTACCATATGCTGTTATACAGAACCAGACTTCATTGCTAGAACTCACACCAAGAGAACAACATTTCCACTTGTAATTAGTAATCTTTTTTCCAGGAAAGACTTTTGATTGGGTTTCCTCTATCAGTGTTTAGGTGACTAGCAATTTATTCCTATTCTAGCAAGTATTAAACATGACACTATTTCTTGGCTCAAATTAAAATTAAACAGGAAAAAATAATTTCTATTGCTACACATCAGTTGAATACACCAACTCATAGGAAATTTTTGCATTTTAGCGTGGTAAGCTGTATTAAATTTCAGACTTATAATTGTACTTGCTACAAAAGTATTATAAACTAACTCCCTGTAACCGTCCAAAGAATGCGATGTCTAATGGAGTTCTTGAATTGCTGTAATTATACCGGAACAGATTCAGTGATCCGTGATGCGGCACTGCCCTGGGGCAAGTGAAGAAACTTGTCAATAAGTATTTAAAGTAAGATTTGAGACATTGAGTAGTTTTGACTGTGAAAGTCTGAAACTTCAGAGTCAAATTCTTTGAAAAGCACTGTTTCACAGTAGTTTGCATAACAATAAATTAAACTTCCAAAAAAGCATTCTTTTCCTTCTGAGAGTTTGGCTGTATGGTATAATACTTAGTGGGAAGAAAATACAAAATCAAAGCCAGTTTTAATCTAGCAGGGGGAAGAGCCTGAATTTGTTACTTAAATTATTTTTAGTTTTCTTCCTGCTGCAATTATTGGAATAAAAAATTAAAAAAAAAAAGACAGGGAGTGGCTAAAGTGTTGAGGAACCACTTTCAATTGGCTTTAGCAAATATTTAACAAGGAGCCACGGGGTAAACTTAGGAAAATTGCCAAGTCGTTTAAAGAGCAGCAAGAGAACAATAGTCAAAGAGACTTGATTTTTTGAAGGCTTTTTAAGTTGACCGTAATCCACAGTAAGGACAACCTTCACAGCTTTGAGGTTTAGAGAGAGAGGATGGGAAGATAATTAGTTGTAGGAGGGAGGGGTAGAGATGAAAATCAATTACTTTTCCTTGGCTTTGATCCCATCCCCTGCAGCAGTGAAGGAACAGAGGGCCAAGTGAGGTAACAGTTTCTAGAAAATGCAAACAGACAGAGCCAAGGAGAAAGGACCCCATGGCAGCCGGGACCCTGTCCTGGAGACACAAATCTAGGACTCACTGTCCAAATAGGGTCAGAAACACCTTTCAAGACATATTGTGTCCCTTATAAATGTTTTGTTTAGCCTATAATGTTGAAGTGTGCCCTCTCTGTAAACTCAATGCCATTGTGAATACTCAGCAACATGGAAGATAATTGTAGGAAGAAGATTTTAAAGAAAGAAGATAGATTCAAAGGTTTTTGAGAAGGTAGGGTGTAAAAAGTTTATACCAAATCGATAGCAATAAACAATAAAGTGAACACTTTATAATAATAATAACGCTGTAATATCTTAATATATTACCATGTGCCTAGAAAAGTTCTAAACTCTTTGTCTGTGTGAACTGACTTAATGCTCAGAGTAACTCACAAGGTAGGTGCTCTTCCCATTCCCATTTTCCCAAAAAGACAACTGAGGCACAGAAAGGTTAAGTGACTCGTGAAGGCGAGCCAACTGATGGGAGACAGAGCCCAGGTTCATGCTCCTGCTTCGGGATCTGTACTGGGAGTAGCTAAGCTCCCCTGCTGTCTGTTCCATGAGCACACACATGTGTTTATGCATAAGCACATTTTTAATTCTAAAAGGATTCCCCGTGACTACCTCTATTTCTTATGAAAACTTATGATGGTGTTTGTTTATTGATTGGTTTTCTTATTAAATCCAGAAACTTGGTCACTGAAATGCAAGCTGAAATGATAGCATCAATGCATTAGAACAGATGCTGTTGTCTAATTTGGCTACTGCTACTTCATGGCTAGATACCAGTGACTGTGACAATCCATTCAAATTTCTGGCCTTGGTAATACTCCACGTTCGCCTTGAATATCAAGCTTGCTCCTTGATTCACCGCTATATCAGCATTAGCAGCATTATCACACGCAGGGCAGTGGACCTGGCACAGCACTGTGGTGTCATGGGCTGGCCAGGAAGAGGTGATAAGGCAGCTGCTGTCACTCTGTAATGTTCATATCATTAAATAACTCGGGCAATATTTCTCGGGTTCAGTGATACTGGGTTAGTCCATTTTCACTCATGGGTCTATCGAAGCCGATTCATTATTCACATTAATGATGGTCTTCTGGCAGTTAAAGCATGGCAGACCTACAGTCACTTTTTCTAGTGAGAATTACACCTGCAGCAATTTTGGATGAAATCAGGGATTGAGAAAAACTGGAAAGTATAGGAAAGAGGACAAAATAGCATGATAGGACCTGTCCTTTTAATGTCTTAACTCACAGAAATCATCTGCATGGAGGAATAGAAAATAAATTTGTATCTTCATTTCAGTGAAAACAAAGGGGCCATTCTGTTGCTCAGTCTCTTTTGGTTTCTAGTTCAATGGCAATTTAATGTCTTAGAGAACATTTATTATCCTCTGCAAAATATAAAAGACTGTTTTTCAATTCAATGCAAAATGTACAAGAAGAAAAAATCTTTAAAAATAAATTTAAAATGAAATAATAAAAGAATGAGGAATAGGAAACTATAAAATTGCTGTGTTTCCTTTAAAATCTGCCCCATTTTGCTCACTCCGACCACGCAAGGACAATGATGGAGGGAAGGCTGTTGGGATGGTGAGACAGTGAACATTACGCTTGTTTGTCTGCAGACTTCTGCTAGATCCAGAAAGGTACCTAGTGTGTACATGTGCATGGGTCTAAATGTAGAGATTTGTTTTCTTAGGAGCAAGAGACTCATATACAAATTTTTGCACCCTCATCAGCCAATAAACCATGAAAATTGCACCATAAAAGATATTTAGTACAAGACTGAATACACATAATATTCTATTAATGACATCATGAATTCAAAACACAAACATTTTTAAAAACTCTAAGATACAACTAAAACAACCCACAAAACTGATTAACTTATAAATCACCAAGGCAAACAGCTAAGAGCTAACCTATCCAATTTGCATTGCTTAACATCAAGACATTTTTTGAATGACATTTAAGGAGTAAATCATGCCATTAGGAATAATGCTGATGAACATACCAAACACATAACCAGGATGGCAGAGTAAAATAAAAAGTCATTATTTTTCAAAAAGTATAAAAATAAAATAATTTACACCTGTGTGTCTACTACCCATCTTTATCTCTATGGTTACCACTATATGAAATTTAGTATTTGTCATTCCTATGTATTTTTCTGTAGAAGACTCTTACTATATTCCTACACCTGAAATAATCCTGTTTTGCAATTTTAACTTCATATGGATAAAGTTATTCATGCAATCTAAGTATTTTTCTCAATTTTTTAAATTGCTATTATGCTTGTGAGTTTCAGAATTCTGAGTCATGAAACTCTAATTCATTTATTGTATAAATATATATCACAACTTATCATTTTCTTTTATTTTTTGTAGCTTTATTGAGAAATAATTGACCTATAAAACTGTGTAAATTAAAGGTGTATGTTGTGACGATTTTCCAATTACTACAATAAGGTTTATCAACACATCTATCACCTCACATAATTACAAGTTTATGTGTGCGTGCAGTGAGAACATTTAAGATCTACTCCCTTAGCAATTTTCAAGTACATAATAGAGTATTATTAATGATAGTTACTATGCTGTACATTAGCTCCCCTGACTTATTTATCTTATAATTGGAAGTTTGTACCCTTTGACCCATGCCTCCCCATTTCCCCCCATTCCCCAAACCCTGGCATGAGTTTTGCTTTTCAAAGTTTCCACATATGAATGAGATCATGAAGTATTTGTCTTTCTCTGTCTGGCTTATTTTTCTAAGGATAATGCCCTCATGGTCCACCCGTGTTGTTGCAAATGGCAGGATTTCCTTCTATATGGATTAATACTATCCCATTGTACATGTACGCTGCATTTTCTTTATTCATTCATCCAACCACAGACACTGAGGTCGTTTTAGAATGGCTATTATCAAAATGACAAGACACAACTAGTGCAGGCGAGAATGTGGGGAAAAGGGAATGCTTGTGCTGCACTGTTGGTAAAAATGGAAATTGGTACAGCTGCTACGGGAAACATATGAGTGATCCTCAAAAAATTAAAAATAGAACTACCATATGATCCAGCAATCCTACTTCTGGGTGTATATCCAAAAGAAAGGAAATCACTATGTCAAAGAGATATCCATTTTCTTTTTCGATGAATATTTAGATTTTTTCTAGTTTTGTTTAAACAATGCTGCTATGAACATTCTTATACATGTATCCTGGTACACAGGAATAAAACTTTCTTTTAGGTATACACATAGGAGTGAAATTAATTCATTTATTTATTCAATACATGTTTATTGAGCACTTAGTATGTTCTAGACACCATCCTAGGTGAGGAAACACAATGATAATAATCATATGGAAGCTCTGAACTCAAGGAATTTACTTTCTGCTGAGGGAGACAGACAATTAAAAAATTATTAACAAGTAAAAACTAGAGAGTGGATTGGAGAGTGCAGTGGGCAGGACCTGCTCTTTTACACAGGGTAGCCATGGAAGGCTATACTCTGCAGGTGACATTTAGGGAGAGACACGAAGAAGATGAAGAATCCAATCCATCCTGCATGTATCTGGGGGAAGAGCATTCCAAGTAGAGGAAGCAGCAAGTGCACAGGCCCAGGGACAGGAACATGCCTGGTATGCTGGGGTACAGCAAGGATACTGCTGTGGCCGGAGCAGACTAACAGGGGTGATTGAGTAGTAGAAGGGGATGAAGGCAGAGAGATGGGGCCTTATTAAAGCTTGTAAGGACTATAAAATTTCCCGTGAGGTGAGAAGCCACTGGAAGGTATTGCACTGTGCTGTGATCACAATTTTATTAAAGAAGAAGCATGCCAGGTGCTGTACAGACTGCGATGAGCAAGGGTGGAAATAAGGAGAGTGATCAGGAAGGACTGGTAACATCAAGAGAAAGGTGATGGCAGCTTGGAGAAGAGCCTCATTAGCGCAGGTGGGGGGAAGTGGTCAGATTCTGGATATATCAGGGGTGGGACCAGGCAGATTTGCTGGATGGACTGGGTGATGTGAGGTGTGAGAAAAAGAGGAGCTGGAGATAACACCAAGGCATTTTCCTTGAACAGTTGGAAGCTGCGAGAAAAGGTTGTCATTTGTTGAAACAGAGAAAATTTAGAAAGAGAAGGTTGTTGGAGGAGAAGAGAATCAGAATTTCAGTTTAGATATATTAAATTTGTTATACCTGTTAGATATCAAAATACAGATATCAAGTAGGCAATCGGGTATTACGTAAAGTTTAGGATGTGTACATCTCTAACTTTATTGTGTATCACAAAATTGTTCCCCCAATTTTTTGTACCTAGTTACATTTCATGTGCAGTAACAACACTTGGATTGTCAGTTTTTCTTATTGATAACTGAATAGAACTATCTGGTATCTCATTGTTGACAATATTCTTTAACAAAACAATACTCCTGAGCTAAGACAAGCACTACATGCATATTTATAATCCGCTGGCTGGTGGCGCTGTTGCCCCATTGTCCCAATCCAAAGTGCTCAATAAATGGGATATACCACACACTTAGTAAGAAAAGTGAATCAGAGGCCTGTTAATATTCCCACTTTCTTTTGGGGAGATGGAAATTTCTGCACACAGCACTGCAGTTTTGATATGGCTAATCCTCTTGCTTTGGCTTTTGATGATGATCGAAGTCACGCTAATGTAAACTAATTAGAGGCATTGGAGATGCTGAGTTTTGATTATAAAAAGAAAAAAATTTAATTGCTTTTAATTATATACACTAATTGAAAGTTTCCTAGGCTAATAATGATGACCTAATAGGCATCTTATGATTAGATATGAATAATTATACTCAGAATATTAAAAATGCTTGGACTATGGCTGGAATAGATTTTTACTGCAAAGAGTGTATTTAAAAAGGTGAAAGATATATACAATCTGAAGAGAAACCAGAGTATAAGAGAGTGGGTATTTAAAAGTGTTTGTTTCTTATGAGTATGTTCATATTTACCTTGCAATGTAATTTGAACATAAGGATGATTTGGACTACTGTTCAAGATTTGGGAATGGCATCTTGTTTGTAGTTGTTTGATGGAGAGTATCTGCCTTCCCCTTCCACTTAAAATTTATTTTGGTTTACACTGACTGAATTATTTTATAGTATTAACTTACTGCAAAAAGAAAAAATGCACAGAGAGAGAGAGAAAGTGAAAGAATAACTATAAATGGCTATGTTTTTAAAAGATAGAACAATGTTGTGGAAATTATCAGGGTGCTGTTTCTTTCTGAATGAAACATATTCAGAATATGAATTCCAATCCTAGAAGATTTTTAAACATATCGGTTCTGTGTGTCTCTACTTCTGGAGCTTGTCCGTAAGCCTTGCCCAAGCAGCAAAACAGCAATGACAGTAGCTAAATCCTCTCGTGAACCACTACAGAACCCGATCAGAAATCAGAAAACCCTAGTTGTATTCCAGTCTCTATGACTAATTAGTTATTTTCTATTACTAGGCAAATAATTTCTAGCTTTCTGTCTTAGTTTCCTTATAGTTACATGCTTTAAAATAGATGGTTGCCAGAATGAAATGGTTTTAAACGTATAAAGTGAAAATACAAGGCCTCATTTTTATAATACTCTCAGTCAGGGGTGTCAAACTCATTTTCACCGGGGGCCACATCAGCCTCTTGGTTGCCTTCAAAGGGCCGAATGTAATTTTAGGGCTGTATAAATGTAACTACTCCTTACAAGGTGCTGGGCCAGATAAAACAAGGTGGAGGGCTGGATTTGGCCTGAGGGCCTTGTGTTTGCCACCTGTACGCTAAGCAATTTTAACCTAAAATCCTTTGTAGATTTTCACCAACTAACAAAAGTTGAGAATGGAGAGAACAGGAAAGGTGAGTGATGTAAGGGGTTTCTGACTTTTTAAAAATTTCATGTAATAATTCAAATTGTCAACAAATAATTAGCATACAATTTGAGTAGGACCTAAACCTTATAAAGCTGAGTATTATCTAAATTGTATAATACTTCCACTATAATACACAAGCTTTTCTTCTATCCACTTTTCTGTCTTTTGTGGAGTCTTTGTTGAACTATGCAGAGCAAAATAGAATTTTTTTTCCATCCTATTTGTGGTCATAAGTGGTATTTGTGCCAGTTATGTGTGTGGGGGAGGGTGAAGTGATAAGTAGAAATGTTGTGCAGTGACAGGCCTGGCATCTTGAGTCTCCGGTTTCTGTCAGTGCTCCCTGTAGCTGGGGCTGCTCCATCCACAACTGTAAGCTGCACTACACCCAGGTTCCGGGAGCAGACGGTTTCTCTCTAGGCCAAATGTAAGAAGCTCCAGGCCAGCAGCAGAGCAGCCCAGCCACGTCAGTCTGGCAATTTGCTTCCCTATTTTGAGCCCTGCACAATTTAGTCACTGAGGTCCTGCCTCATTTAATTATGTCTGAGTCTCTACTACCTGCTCCACGCTTTTGTATTTTTTGAAGCAGGTAAGCAGACTTAACTTTTCCTTAACTAAACTTTGAAAGGGTAGAATGTTCTCCCTGTGCTCCAGCCCCTGGTACCTGGAACCTGATACCAGCTGCCATGTTATCCTGTGGTGCATTCCTTTTAGGTCAGTCTTGATCTTACTTACCATTGGCCACTGCACCACACCTCACTCACCTCCTGTACAGCTGCCAACTTCTCAACACTGGACGTCTCTGCACTTACCGGCCAGTGTCTGCTGGGCCTCTACTGATAGGGGTCTCTCCCCACAAGTTCTGTCACCTGCTTCTGGGACCTACTGAGGTGGCCTCCCAATCAATAGTCCCACCTGATGTCTGGGTCCTGAGTCCTTGGACTAGTCAGTGTGAGTCAGGTTCTAAAATGGCCCAGGGCATGCAACTCTTTATTAAAAGTCTTCTTCCTCATACAAAATTTCCTTCAAAGATTTCCTCTTTAGACTGTCAAATGTCTCACATGAAAAAGGACCTCAGTGAATGTTCTTAGGCATTAGGTGCACTTTCAAATCCATGGCAGAGAGGAACAAGATCTTTAGAACAGAAATTAAGAGAATCCAATGCAAATTTACTTTGCCCCTCAAAACAAAACAAAACAAAAACAAAAACAAAAAGCAACCAAAAAAACTCCTCCCAACCTCCTAAGTCCCCTAAACTCCCACAACTCAAAAAAGATACAAAAATGACCAGCTAATGGTAGTCATCTAAACAATGGAGCTTGCTCATCAAATACTTAATTACTCTAGAAGGGCACAACTTGTAATGACTAATGATCATTAGTCATGGCCTCTGGTAGGTGGAGGGATGACAAGAGAAAACTAGTTAATAATTCTGTAGCTACTAATTAACACCCACTCCATAAACAAAGAGGCAGAAGCATGAATTTGATGGTCCCCCACTTATCGGATGGTTAAGTGAACGTTGGTACAGTTGAACTAATCCTTCAATATTAAACGGATTGATTTTTGTCTTTTTTTAAAGGGTATGGTATACTCACTTGCCATGATAATGCATTTGGAAGGGGCCTGTTTTAAATATAAGTGGAGCCCTATGTAGTTTGAAAACCTGTGGAACTCTTTTAGTAACATGTGAATATATTTCTAAGGAAGAATGTTCCCACAATTGGTGGGTTTAAAAAATTAAATAGAATCCCAAAGAAATACTCAATTTCATTTCTGTTACTGACAAAACTGTAAGAAGCTTTTTTTATGGAAAAGATAATGTATTAAGATGACAGAATTTAGGATGACATATTTAATAAAAGAACCCATTAAGAAGCTTTTTACTGCCCCCTGCTGTCAGTTTCTATAATATAGTACAATTACTGTAAAAACTGACTAAAGGTGAATTAGCTGAACAAATTGTTGGGGAAAAAATTCCCTGCTTCTACACCACTTTTAAGTTGGTAACGCTAATGCTTACTCCGTGTTTGTCAAACTGGAGGAATATTAGTCAAACTAAAGAAAACAACTCTAGGAAAATGTGTGTTAGTGGATGTGGGGTGAGAGGTAAAGTTTGTGATGTGAAATGTATACTAATAAAAAGTACCAGTGTTTTAGCCGATGAGGTCCTTTATCATTTCTCCAAATTTCATAATTTTGAATTTACTTTTTAATATTTACATAATTAGGGTAAAAACATGTTTCATTAATAAAAGCAAAACTTCCAAAATAAATGAATGAATGGTTTATTTTTTATAGTATAATCTTGAAATGTTATTTAAACTTGTCAGAGGACATTAAGAAATGAGAAATGATAAAAATAATGGGTGGCACCAAAGTAGTAGCCACTAGGTGCAAGGTCTTGCTTCACTCTTTCACATGTTATTTTATTTAGTCATCATAAAATAGAATGAGGTAGGTATTGTTATGTTTCCCATTTCACAGACAAAGAAACGGGGTCAACAGAGTAACTTGCTTCCTTGGGAAAAGGTAGAGACAAGATCGGAAACCCTGCAGCCTGACTCTAGGGTCACTCCTCTCAACATTTTGCACAGAAGGAATACACTCTGCAATTAAGGAGGAAGAATCTATAGAACTTATGATGGACGTCGTGATGTAAGTGTTCATTGACTCCAGCTAACTGCACACTCGCGCACTTGTTACTTTTTTGCAGCACCTGTGCTGGGGCCTGTGCGTGAACAACAGACCTGAACCACGTGGTTTAGTTTATCTTTGTTAGGAAAGTTGTGCCCTCCTTGGTCGCACATAGAAAGCATGTGGGTGTGCTTACATTAAGTCAATATGTGCTGATTTTACCCAGGCCTAGACCAGATCATATATTTGGTGATGTAGGGAAAATGGAGGCAGTCAGTCTCCCTCACCCGGATGTCCCGGCAACTATGACTTAGCAGCGCTCATATAAGTCATACAACCTTGAGAATGGGCTCACATGTGCAGAATCAAGTTCTGTTATATAGTATCTTGGCACCTTGCCGACTTTGTGTGCACTTGGTATATAAGGGAGATGGGACTTCCCCACCGTGCCACACGCAGCTTGTGTGGATTGACCCGGATTGCCCCACCCCAGAACAAAAGCTCGTCAGGCATTCCCACTGCTCCTGGAATTTTCTTCTACGAATCACGTGTGAACCTGCCTGGCCTTGAACGCTTGCAGAAACAGGAGGCTATGATTGTGATTGGCCTCAGCACACCTGTGCCTTTCTCGGCAGCGCGGACAACTTCCAGTTTTAGCCACATTTTCAGCCATTTTCAGATGCTAACATTGAAATTAGGCACACACTTTTCACAGCAGTTTGAATAAATATGTTGCACATTTCAAGTTTCCCTGGATGTACTAATCCGAAGTCCAATATAACAACCTCTTTGTACTCCTCTATGCCTATCTGATCCTTTGTTTATCCCAGGTATTAGGTGGTTCATGACAAATACATCCCACCAGGGACAACTTGGTCCACTACTATTTGCCGTTTTGAGTTGCTTTTGACTTGAAAACACTACCTCAGACCCGAGAAGGCTAACTATACAGGAAATAATCTCCTCCCACATTAAAGAAAACATCAACACTCAACATGAATCATTCGATATTCGTAATAAAACAATGTTTACCTGACTCGAGGCGTTGGGTTTCCAGTGACTCTGCACTCCAGATAAACTCTACTTCCTTCTGCCACTTCTTGGCTCCGCAGCTTCTGGATGAACCGAGGAGCCAATGGGAAGTGGAGTGCGTTCTGGGGCTGAGGGTGAGAGATGCTATTACCCGGCCCTGCCCCGTCCTGGTCTGCCTGGTAGCAGTGCCCGGCCTTGGGTAACTTCATCTCTGCTTCCATTTCTTGTTGGTCTTCGGTGGGGCTCTGGCTCACGGAGACACTCATCAGGGCTGACCGCTGATTTTTAGGAGACAGGTAGCCACTGTCTGGTGAAGACGACTCCCCATTGGGGCTTCTGCTTCTTGGCTTTGACGCTTCTTTAAATATAGACGTCAGCTCCTCTATGAAATTAGCCGCCTTATCACACAGCTGGCTCTGGGGGCCAGACTTACCTTGATATGCCGGTTTAGGCTTTACACCTGGGTTGGGAATTTTAGCACCACGTTTTTCAGCCTTCCGCAGGCTCCGGATATAGCTGGGTCTGGCAAGCAGGGGAGAGGTGGCAGGCTTCCTCCTTGAACCAGGTGAGGAGATATGCTCAGTCTGTTCTTCTGGCCTCTTATCCAGAGGTCTTCCTGAGGAGGCTGCCTCACCCAATTTGGTCTCCTTTCGGGAAGAATTTTCATAGAAGCTTACAGGAGAGGTATTGAAAATCTGCGAGATCTCCTTTTCTGAGTCAAAATCTTCTGTCTCCGAGTTCGCTATAGCTCTCTGGGCCAGGTCAAGGCTCTTGTTTATCTCCTCCTGGCTGAGAAAAGCAGATAGCTCAGGGAAGCAGTCAGCGTCCTTGCTTTCTTCCTGCATGTCTGATAGGGAATCATAGAAGGAGTCATGGGAGGAAGTCTCTGACATATTTGAAAAGTCTTCATACACACGTTGTCTGCTTTCAACAGGAAGGCCAGAGGCACTGGATCTCAGTTTACTTCTGAAAGACAACATAGACGGTATTGCCATGAGTAGTAACACCGGGGTGTGTGTGTGTGTGTGTATGTGTTATCCTAATGCTACTAATGTGCGAATTGGGAGAAACATTATGGTGAACAAATGCACAGTTGGCCCTTGAACAGCACGGGTTTGAACTGTGTGTGTGTGTGTGTGTGTGTGTGTGTGTGTGTGTGTGTGTGTTTCTCTTACAAATACGGCCTTCCCCACCTATCCTCCGGTTCGCACCTGCAGATTAAACAGTGGTGGAATCCAGCATTTTCGCATTCCCAACTGCAGATTCCCAGCTGCAGGTTTGCAACTGCAAATGTAAAATACTGTTTTCCATCCATGGGTGGTTGAATCCCTACCTGCTTAGGGGCCAGCTATAGTTAAGTTTTGGGGAAGTCAAAAGTTATACACAAATTTTCGACTCCAAATGGTGTTGGCGCTCATAACCCCAATATTGTGCAAGGGTCAACTGTAATTTTTAAGAAATGATTTTTCTCTAGTAAGTTGGAACAAATGTTAAGTATACTTGTACTTATTATCTTATTTTAATATTTGCCCTGCGAGTGAATATTACATAAAGGGCCAGGTGGTAAATACTTTCGACCTTGTGGATTGTTGCAGTCTCTATCGTGATTACACAAATTTGCCATTGAAACATCAAACCAGCCGTAGAAATACACGAGTACATAAGCATGGCTGTGTGCCAATAAAACTTTATTTATGGACACTGGTATTTTTGACAATAGTTTAAAAGTGTAAAAATATTGTTAGTTCGCGGGCCAAGCAAACACAGGTGGTGGGATGGTTTTGGCACAGGGGCTGAAGTTGGCCAACTCTTGATCGAGACTGTTGACACCATCCTTATGTTTAAGGAGGTAAAAGTCATGTGGTGTGTCAAAGAGGGAAGTGGAGAAGACATTAAACAAATAATATACAAATAATCTAAAATTTACATAGAGTGTCAAAGGAGAGGGAAAGAGCTTGGTTGCCACGACAGCTTATCTAACCTTCCAGGACGTGCAAGAGAACTATGTGCCCTGAATAGGACATTTATATGGGAATATTACCAGCATTAAATGAAAGGTGTTTCATTGTCTGTCAAATAATTGGGCATCCATTTAAATTCCACTGCATTTTAAACTAAATATTGTGAGGCAATTACTTTCTTGCTACTTTGTGTGGTGTTCTTTTTCTATATATTGTTCATAGAATGATACAGAGAAGTTCTAGAAAACTTCAGAGGCGATCTTTACCACAAGATTGAATCTGAAGGTCAATAAAGGAAGCTTGCTGGGTTTGATGAAGCTCAACTTCATAAGCTGGGTCAGGAGTAACCTGGTGAGACATTCATTGTCCAGAAGGTAAGTGTGCCTTGTGAGGGTAGGATTGAGCTGCTTATTTAGAAGATGTTTCCCATCCAGGGATTCTGCCTAGAGTGATGAAATTTTCTTTTATTAAGTGAAATGTTATTTTCTCTCTAATCTCAAAAAGCATTAGGTAGAGGGATTCCAGAAATGCTCCTGAAGGATTTGCTACCATGTAGGATGCGGTGATTGATAGAATTTGCTAATTCAACAGGAGGTTTGTAACCAGAGATCCTAGAGCTCATTAGTAACCTACCATACCTTTTTTAGCTGAATGTTATACTTGTGTCATAGGTGTCCTCTTAGCAGGATTACTCACTTTGTTGAGCTTCAGTTATGAAATTCTCTACATTCTAGTCCTACTCTACCCACTAAACCATATTTCCCACTGTTGTCCAAGTAAATGTTACAAATCATTACAGCAGTCTCATCATTGCCCCATCTCTTTAGCAACACAAACATTACTCTAATTCTTTTGTTTAGTATGTGCTCCAGGACGAAACTATTCTGATTCCTCAACAATTCTTTAAATATAGCCCATATGTGGAAATTAGCTATATTCAGTGTACTTTGAATATTTGCATATGTTTAGCTTTTGATTCACTTTTTGTATTGAACTCACTGCTGATAGTGATTGGGAAACATTTTATTACCAACCTCCAGAGGCTCACCACTTGGAATACGCTGTTAAACATCAAGATGTGCTTACCGAAAAGTAGTTTTATTTACTTGCGGCAACTAAAGGAGACAGGGGATTCATATCCAAAGCTCTGCCTCACCTAAGCAGGCCTGGCCATTGCTTACATACACTACTTGTTGATTTCTTCCTTTTGCAGTTAGCCACACTTATCAGGTTGAGTTCCTGCCAAGCTTATCCTATTTACAGCGGTTCTGCAAAATACTGTGCTACATTTTGACATCTAGCAAGAAATGCATTTAATAAGGATGGCCCAGATCTTGAGACTATTGTCCTAGCTAACAGTTTTGTGTCAACATGAAGTTGACACAAAACTGAAAATCCAGGTAGCTATTGGCAACAAAACCATTGATTCTGAAGTGACTAACTTTTGAAACAGATCTCTCTCTCTCTTTCAAATCAATAATAATAATAATAACAATAATAAAGAGTGGGGTCACTTTTTGTTTTTTGTTTCCACTTACGCAATCTGGTAAAGTAATTGTGGAAAATAGCTTAGCTATGAGGGCATCTGGAAGCACATACTTGTCCCCTGGATGTTGTGAAGTGTGCGATCTCAGAGACACTGTAGCTGTGGCACATTTTGCACACAAAGGATCCCAGGAAGAACATGACGAACCGGCCACTCTGCCACAGGGTCCTGTGCATCTCAATCCCCTCCTTGCACAGCACATCTCAGGAGATCATGATTTGCTTTCCAGCACCTGCAGCTCTGGGGTTCCATTGGCTTGCAGCAGGGTGTGGCCCGCATCCTGGAGCTTTTTCTCTTCCTCAGCAAGAATGCAATGCCGAATGCAGTCGGTACCAGTGTGTAAGTAGTAAACCTGGGGAAGGTGACTTTGGTCTTGAGACCAACACGAGGTAGAAAATACCATGTCAGTTTTAGCCAGAGAATTGTCACTCCAGGCACAGCCCTGAGACCATGCAGGGTGGACTCTGTGTTATTGGGGAGGATGGTGAAGTTCCACCCATGCCTTGAAAATGGTTCTGATTTTCCCACTGGGAGTCTGCTTTTGTGAGTGTTGGTGTCCACCTTGCCACAAGGTTCACACTGCCATATGACAGTCCTCTTCCACCAACCTCTAGGACTCCTGTTCAACTTCTGCTGGTGTGGGCTCCTCAATAAAGCACACGTTTGTAATGTTTCTTCCAATTCCATTAAGAGTTGTTAAAGAAACAGACTTTTCCTTATGTATACACTGGTGGAAGTGATGCATCCTGTTCCAAGGGGCATTTGCTTCAACAAAGGCTATCTGGAGTAAACACCAGCAATGAGACTAGACAAAGAGCCAGGGTGTCTCCTGTGACTGAGGCTCCTTAGTTTTAGATTTTGGTTGGTTTCGATAACTAATTATTTGGGCTGCTTTTTTTTCTTCCCACGCTTTAAATTCTTGCTCTTATGTTTTAGAGTCACCAATAAAGAGTGAGCCCTCCAAACCCTAGGGATCATCACCTCAAAGCGCACTCCCCTCACACTCCCCTACTTGAGAACAGGCTCTGTGCCCATATACTCCAGAGCCGGTAAGTTATAAATGCTTTTATTCTTCAGAGTTTCCTAATAGTCATCACTGAAGTGTCTTGCAACCATAATAACCACAAGGTCAGGCCAGGTGTAACATTGGCTTGGAAAGAAGAGATGTCTGCGGGAAGCTTATAGGATTCAGGTGAGTGTCCCAGGCATTTCTCTCCTATAGTGCTGCTATTGATTGACTGAGATTGGTGAAAAACAGTATTGCCTTACACCTCAACACCATGACTTTGGGACAATTTATGTCATCCTCAGGCCATAGAAAAAATTCAGCTCTGTTACAATCCTATGGGACCACTGTCACATATGCAGTCTGTCACTGACCAAAATGCCCTTATTCAGTGCCTGATGGTACAAAGTCTTGCATCCCAAGAGAGTACAGCAGACCCAGGTAACTCAGAGAAATTCAGTAAACAGAAATCCATCTGGAGATGGGGAAAATAGCCAGAGATTAAGGTTAGAAAGCAGGAGTGGGGTCAGAGAGGGCCTGAAGCTATGTGAAGAGCTTGAATTTTATCTTATGGGAAGTTGGGAGACAAAAGAAGACTGTTTAGTGTGTGAGAAACATCCCAGAGTTGTAATTTAGAAATATGAATGATTGCAGCCTGGGTTGGAGACAGAGTCAGGGGAAGACGAGGTAAGATAACAGAAGTCAGAGAGAAGGCTTTCGTGGTATTTAGGGATTATGTATGTTTCTCATCATTTTATTTTTGGTTGCCCATTAGCTGAACCTCCTTCTTAGTTTTGGATAATTCCTTATATTAAGAGCCTCAGTGAAAAACTGAGTTTACTTATCATAATGGAATGTAAAATCTCCAAATATTTGCTTTCCCAGCACCTCGGAGCCCGGACACAGGTCTTGGTGCACGTCCTGGGCTTGGCAACTAGATGCGCGCATCTTGGACTTTGAAGCAGGCTCCCTGGTGAACCCATTCTGACAGCTGGCGCTGACGGCGACAGCAGAGGCAGCAGCATGGAGAGCTCAGGGCAGCAGTGGTGGCTGTGCAGGGGGCGCCCAGAACTGGGGATGGGAGCTGTGGTGTGAACTGTTCAGCTGTGATGCAGGGATAGCCACACAGGGGCCTTTTTCGGGCACAGCTCTGACTGCGGTCTTGCCTCCAGCATAGACTCCTGGCTTCATTCCATGAGTTGCCACAACTTCTATCAGTAAATCTGCTTGTGCTCAAGTTGAGCAAGGAATATTTCTGTTGCTTGCTACTGAGAAACACAATTAGTAGTAGATTAAAAAGATGATGAAAGTGTGAAGAAGTGACATCCAGGTGGAAAACAGTGGACCAAACCAACAGGCAGAAGATGGAAAGGACAGATATTGATTACTGATTATATGGGAAGATGATGCAGAGGCAGGATTGTAGATTTCTTACTCAAACAATAGGATGGACAGTGCCACTAACTCAATTAACACAAGTGGGGAGCAAGTTCTGAGAAAAAAAATGAAGCTTAATTTTGGTTTGTACTTTTTGCATCTGAGGGAACTCTGGGACCTCTGGTGCTGGAAGGCAATTTGAGACAGTGGTCCAGAGCCCAAAGAAGGGAAAGGGAGGCTGGACTGGGAATTGCTAGCCATGAATGGCACCCTAAGCCATGGGAGTGGATAAGGTCATCAAGAGAGAAAAAGGAAAGACTCCTTCAGGGAGCTGGGGTAGAAAGCAGGAGAGTGGGGGTATCATGGAAATGTTCCATGAAGGAGGGTGTGCCCTTCGGATGCAGCAGCTGGGGAATTTAGCACAACTGGCAGCAGCAATTTTGGTTATGTGACAGAGACATAGACCAGACTCCAGCTATGCTGAGGAATTTTGAAAGGAAAGGAAGCATAGATTGCAAGTGTGGTTGGTTCTTTGGAGAAACTCATAGAAAGGAGGACAGGCAGAGTAGCTGCACAAAAGTACGGAATCTACTGAGGTTATGTACTAGACTGCGGCACAGGAACATGTTTCAGTGCTAACGGGGTTTGTCATTAGAGAGGGAGTGGCAGAAGATCCGTGTAAGAAAGCCGGGCTGAAATACAGAAGAGGTCTCCTGGGATGTGAGATGAAATGGGTCATTATAGTGCACAGCTGGCTTCAGGTTGGAGGGGACAGTCCTTCCTCCATCAAAGGAGAGAAGTAGTATAGCGTGTGTGTGTGTGTGTGTGTGTGTGTGTGTGTGTGTGTGTGTGTGTGTGAGAGAGAGAGAGAGAGAGAGAGAGAGAGAGAATGAATCTGGATAAATTTATAACTGAAAGAAAGGGGAGCCCCTATTTTGAGGCTTCTGTGCATTTGGAAGTTTATAAAAACAGGATCTGAAATAGCTGTAGAGAGGGATAAATTTCCCTAAGGATCTATAGGCAGAGGTGAGTGCTTACTTGAAGGTGGATGTGTTGTATTTATAGTGTCATTAACCTGTGTGATCAGGCATTTCTCTCCACCAGAGCTCCACAGTCCAGGTGAAGATGTGGAAGTAGATGACCCAGGTTATGACACACAGGTAAGATGGAAAGGAAATGAGCAAGGTTGTTGAGAATATTGGCAGGACGGGTGGATTCTAAAATCTCTACTAGATTAAAATTTATGGGTAGGCATTTAAGTATAAAGAGATTAAGGAACTAAAGACGTAACTAAAAAAAGGTGTACTGAGAACAGCCGAGAGATCTGGAAGGATGTGTTAAGATAGTGAAGTGTCTGAGTGGATCACTTAGAGGCACAGCCTTTTGACTTCTGACTGCATTTAGAGTGTGGCCGTATGACTATCTTGATTGTTTTTGTGGAACAGTGTCAGAGTTGAGCATTTGCAACAGAGCCTGTATGGCTGAAAAAGCCTAAAATACTTATCCAGACTTTTTACAGCAAAAGTGTGCCAACTTTAGCTATAGAACATCAGCTTCTTAATGAATTCACATAACATACCTAAGCACTAGTGATGATGATCATGATAATGGCAACGGCTAACCATGGGCTGCTCACCATGAGGTAGGCATTGTGTCAAAAGCCATTAAGTAGATTATTTCACTTCAAATTCTCACAACATGCCCCAGCTTAGAGAAAAGAAAACTGAGGCAGAAAAATGTGAGGGAGCCATGATTCAAGGCCAGCTGGTGACCTCAGAGCTCATGATTTTAACCGTATACTTTACTGCCATTCTATTCCAGTTTTCACAACCGAGCACCCTAAGCAATGTATCAGACTAACACAACTATAGATCAGAAATCAGAGTTCTGTTATTAATTTAATTATATTTCATGTGAACTGAACATAAGATATGTTTTAAAACTTCATGAAAAACATTATATGTGAAAGCTTAAAGCAAACTTCTGAATGAGGAAACAATTTTCAGTTCTTTTTTTTTTTTTCAATAGGAAGTGTTTGCCGGAGGCAGATTAAATCACCCGCTTATTAACTTATGTTTTGGTTTTAAAGAGGCGCCATCTGACGGGATCCAGTTGTTAGGATTAGATGTAGCTTAAAAACTGCTTGCATAGTGAAAAAGAAAATAATAGCTCAACGGCATACATGGTTCTGATTTAACGTGCAACCCAGTTACTGCTGCTGGCACTTGCACGTCGTCTAGGGAAAATGCTCCTTTAATGGGGATGAGCAAGGGAAGTTTCCAGGTGGCCCAGACTCGCTGGAAAATTATGCTTCAGAGATTTCCATGTCAATCAGCACCCCAAGATTACAAAGGTTGTAATCAAAAGAAATACAACTGCAAACATCTTCATTATTTCCCTGAGATTTCATGTTTTATTTCAAACAGTGCTTTTGGCAATTCTATGCTGGTGTGATAGACACAGAAAGGAAATACATCCAAAAGAACTATTATGCCGTCTTTAATGAGTGAAGAGGAAGTGAGATAAATGCCAAAAACATTAAAGTATTCCATTTTTGGCAAGTGGAATTGTAAGGTTTTGAAATTTTGAGGACTTTTCTCCTACATCTTTAAATTGTTTCTGCGCCTTGCCTCTATCCTCTTAAGGAATTTGAATTTCCTGGAAATTCCTTTCTTATTTTTCTCCTCTGTGTCTTCATCATCTCCATCACTAATAATTTAGCTTAGTTGTCATTTCAACTAAAACTCTTGTAAGCACAACTATGTTCTTACATTTTGGAATATGTGTAGCTCTAGCCTCCTCACCATGGGAGAAATGGCCCTTATTTGGCCCTGCTCATTTTATAGCTATTCTTGCTTTCTTCCACTTCCCTTTCCCAGAATGGTAAATGGAAAACGACGTCAATTGAACAACTGTTTTATCACTTACTACGTGCTAGGGGAAGCTTTGAGGAAGGCAAAGATGAGCCAGGCATAGTTTGTCTTTAATGATTTTATAAGCCCGTAGGAGAGATTAGACAAGAGTGCAAATGGCTTAAACACAAGGAGGAACATGATAATTGCTGTTAAAATAGTTTAAACAAATAGCTGTAGGATATCTAAAATGGTAGGAATGGTCATGTCACTCCTTTGGTATTTTTTTCCCCAGTGATAACACCCCCGGGCTGATAAGAGAAGGTCTAAGCAGGATGTGCAGGTTATCTACTCGCCTCTGGACAGTCTGCCCTGATGTAAACCCTCCAGCCTCATGCTCCATCGTCACTCTGACCCATACTGCAGTCACGCCTCACTGGCCTACTCATCATTCCTTGAACGTTCCATGTTTTTTCATGTCTCCATGCTTTGCATGTACTGTTCCTTCTGTTTCCATGTTTCAAATCCTGGTTCATCCTTGAAAACGCTAGTTAATTTCACTTTTTTTCATGCTTCCTATGGTTCCCAAGGGAGCGTAATCCATTCCTTTCGAACACGACACTCTGCATCATATTTATTATAACACTCATCTTACTGAATTAAAAATATCAGTTTAGGGAACATTTTCTCTATTAGTCCTTGAAAGCAGGACTACAACCCTCAGTCTTTGCATGGCTAGTGCTTGGCACAGCGTCTGAATCATGCAAACGATGGAAAAAGTATAACTGGTATTTGATATTGAGAATTACACCTGCTTTAGGTTCTCTCAAATGGTTTCACAAAGGCAGTTGCAGGTGTCCTCGTGGTGTTCTGAAGGCAAGTTATTCCAGGTGAATTATGTATAATGCCAGGCTCAATTTTCTTTAAAAGTAAATATAGTGACATATTATATCATGATTCAACATTTCTATACCTTCTAACATGATCACCACAAGTCTAGTAGCCATCTGTTCCTGTACAAGGTTATTATGACATTATTGACTGTATTCCCTGCAAACTCTTACTGTTAAGTAAACGTGTGATGAAGCAAAGCTTAGGAGGGTTGGCAAATACTGTGAGGCAGTACAGATTCCCTTCCACCCTAAACTTCAACAGGCAGACTACAACATTTTGGCTCATCCCAAGTGAATATTGCTTTCAAATGTAAACTTTCCTGGTCACCTATTTTGTTAAGCCATGCATATTTCATTAATTCTTAGAAATTTTATGCTACTTAATTTACAGATTATTTCTATTTGTATTGGTATGGTTCACAACTTTTCCCTAAGTGAATTTTGTTGGACTCATGTTCTACTCTGAAATAGAGAACATAAGTTTTCATTGAATATTTTATGTTTGGTATGTATATCACACATTTTGACATACGACTCTTATCATAAATTGTCTTGGCACTAGTATCCTAGTATTTGGGAACATATTTTTTTTGAGTTCCTGAACTTGTAATTTATCATATAAATATATAAAATTCATACACATATGTGAATATACAAATAATAGAAAATAGAGACAAATTTAGAAATGATGAATAACATTTGTTTTTAGAATTGCTGACTTTTGAGGATATCTTCTAAAAACCAGATCTGTGATATCCAGGGTAATCCTCTATTTTGTCCATAAAAATATACTGTGGGACATACCCTCCAGGATCCCCACGAGACAAGGCACTATAGGCTGGTAAAAGATACAGTATTTCCTTGATGTGGGAGGAACGTGGGGAGGATAAGGCACATGCACAAGAAATAGCTGTCTGGTACAAAGAACTCAATTACAAGCAAAAAAGCTAGCCTCCCTGAGGACTTACTATACAACAGCTTCTGATTATGAGTTGTCTACTTTCTTACAGTAAATCATTTGATTCTCAGAATAATTGATGGGGCAAACATTACTTTTATTCTTATTATTCCTATTACCCAAATTACCACATGAAAGTGTTCAATTATTTGGCTAACGTTAAACTGTCAGGGAATGGTAGACTCAAGGTTGGAGCCTGCATTTAACCACAAATTTTTCTTTTCCCATTGGGAATGTTAAGGGTATTTACTTAAGAGTTTATTTGATAGGGAGTTTTTGCAATCTGTTCATGGAATACTTGGTAGAGACATTGACAATTTTTTAAGGAAAAAGTGTTTGGTGTTACAAAAAGTCTGACAGGCACCACGCATCACACAGTATCCCAAACCACATGGGCCAGGCAATTTAGAAAGTCCAGGCAATAATGTTTCAATAGGCATTCAGAAATGAGTATATGGTTGGGAATAAATACATGAAAAAGGCTGGAACAGATAATGCTTATTACCTCTGTGGTAGGGCTTAGGCAGGGACAGGGCTGAAGGGTGGGACATTGAGGTGAATCTTTTGTTGCTTATTTCACATGCTTTGAAAAAGAAGTTAAAATTGTAAGTGATTCTAAAATTTAAATTTGACATTTTACTTGTTTATTTTCATATTCAAAAAATTGCTAAAATAGTAGTAAATAATATTGGTACAATGATTCAATGCTAAAAATCTTTTAAGAGAAAACTGAAACTGAAAACCAAAGTTGAAGAGCTTTAAAACTTTTTTTCCTCTTGTTTTAGAATCACAGGCAGTCTCTAGACTAAATTTCTTCCTTTTGTTGAAACACATTTCTAGGCCCATCATGGAGCTACTCTCACCCACGGCGCCACATCAGCAAACTGAAACCAAGATAATTCTCGTGTCCTTTCAAACACTCTGCTTGACCCCAAACACAGTCTATTTAGTCAGCCAATGCCCAACGCCAAACCAGCGGGCTCTATACAGGCCTCACCCCTTAGTCAAGCAAGGTTGACTATGTGGCCCAAGCCAATCAGATATTTTCTAGTTTTCTCTTTCTTGTTCTTTATCCTTGTCCTATAAAAGCTTCCTGTCTTTTGCCCTATTTGGCAGTTCTTCAAAAAGAGATTGCTTCATGAAGTGTTAGTTTTGTTTGTATCATCGAAATTGTCTTTATCCCTTTCCTCCTCCCTCTCTCCCTCCTTTTTAACTCCTTTTTTCCTTTCCTTTTCCTTCCTTCCTTCCTTCCTTCCTTCCTTCCTTCCTTCCTTCCTTCCTTCCTTCCTTCCTTCCTTCCCTCCTTCCCTCCTTCCCTCCTTCTTCCCTCTTTTCTTTTATTGTAATGTTCTCTTCACCAAAGACCCTATAGAGCAAAAGTCAAACGTGAAAAATTTCTAAAATCTTATTTAATGCAAAAAAACTGCAAAATTTTATAGTCTATTTCTTGACAATATATGTACATTTCTTTTTTAATTAATCTTTAAGTAAATTACTATTATAGGAAGATATGCATTATTTATTCTACAGTTTTAAATACCCACCAAACACTGTAATTTACCTCAATTTCAGGGGCATAATATCATATGTCCTGTAGTTCCCATAGCAGCCGTAAGAAGTATGTTACAGAGAGAGTATTTAGAGTCATCCCCGGGAGCCTCTTCCCATTATCAGCTCCATCCACTGATTGAATCAGCTGCAAATATCCAGATTTTACTTCTAAATCACCCATTTTCACTGTCATTGTCCTCATTCAGGGCTTCATTCCTGTCACCTAAATTCAAATCCTGTTTGCTAAGTCTGTTTCTATAGTCTCTAATATAATTTAACATTTACAAATTATAGTCAGAGCTGTGTTCTACTCATCTTTGTGTTCTTTGCTGGAATTCAACAGGACACAACCATGAACTTTAGGTGATCTAAATTCCTGACTGCAACTTAATTATCATGATACCCTTGGACATCCTCCACACATGTAATTTTAGTGAAGTGGAGGTTCTTGTGTTGGAGGCAGACTTCACTTGGCATATCTGTAAGAATGTGCCAGATTTATTTTGAAATATGACTAATGGTTTCTCTCTACATTTTTAAAAAATGAGGTAAATAAGTCTAAGTGATTGCAATTGCCCAGTGTAGTCTGCATCCTTACTCCGTTGTGAAGTCTGCTATGGGACCTTTTTTTGATACTCAGTTTTAGTGGTAAAACAGACAAGCTCAAATGAAGAATTGACAAAGGGTAACCAGGAAACAGACCCTAATCCGTGTCAGATGCTACAGTGAGAGAGGACTAATCTGTTTCTAGGAATATGTAATGATGTGTTTACGGAGCAGTTGTTGATAAATCCTTAGGCCATGTTTACTGTTAGCACAAATTTGTTAAATAGACTCTGATTTTTTAAATCTGAATAATTAAAGTAAGCATTCAAGTTCTTTCTTTGAAGGAAAATATCAGAAAATATATTTATCAAGTAATAAGAATTGAATTTCTGCACATACATGATTGAATAGATTTCACGTAATGTATTGTCAGGCAAAGGACTCTGTGTGTGGCCACCTTATTCATGCCCAAAGGAAGTTAGTATCTTTAGCAAATCTTAAAGAGTAATATGGGCCTGAAATCATTTTGCATTCACCTCATGTATTGGATTTAAGACAATTGTATATGTAACTTAAAACAATGTAATATAAAATTATAATGTGATGCTTAAATTTGACTGGGCTGTGGTTTCCCTTAGTAAGCTTTATCTTTTTAGAAAAGTATGTAAACTTTCTGCATAGATATAATTTAAAATGTCTGCTATTACTCTTTCAACTGATTTTAAATAATCCTTTGAAAGTATAATTAACTTAACATGTTACTAAAATCTATTGTATATCATTTAAACTATCAGCATTTAGCTTAAGTATACATGAGGTTCAAATGAACTGCATTCTTATTTTCTGTAAAACAAAACATACACACAATTCTGACAAATGTAGGTTCCATAACTACATTTAATCCTTTTGGATTGGATAGCAGCAATTTAGCATGCTTAAGATTATTCCAGAAAATGCAGTTACTTGACAGTATAGGTAGCAATAAAGCCTGCAGACAAATCTTACATATTCTGTTTTTGAAAAGATGAGAAAATTCCCATAATTTTCCTCCTCCAAATAAGAGAAAAATCAAAGCATCTTCTAGCTAATATTATTCCTTCAGAGAAATTACTGTTATATTTTTAGCTTAAAAAATTAACAAATGTTGCCCTACTAATTAGTATATTAAGATACATCTTACAGACCTTTTCAATCCTCGGTTACTTTGAAGGTTCCAAAAAGGTGATGGGGTTCAGATGGACATTTCTTCTTTTCTGTGGGAGCAGAGGTTGGCCTGGCCTATTCATTACAGACTGCTTGGTCCGTGGTCACTTTGAGGCAACTGTGGCCTCAGTCTCATCTGTCCTCTTACTCCACTCAACTATATTTGGTAACTGAACTCATGTTTCCTCGGACTGCCACCATCAGGAATTCCAGCAGTAAGTTGGGAGGCAGCCCCAGGTCTGAGGGTTGGGTTCTTAGAAATTGAAGGTGCTCAGCGTAGAAATAATTTTTTTATGGTTCTAATAAACACAAGATTTACACTTATTCCTCTACACCCTGGCTTTGTAGCTGAAAATCACTACCTTTCTTTTAACACATTCTTAATCAATTAGAAGAACTTAAGTAATTCTAAGGAGAAAAAGTGACACTCGTAAGGAATACCCTTCTTACTATAATTTCCTCAGTGCATTTAACTTTTAGTTCATATGGTAGATTATCCTAAAGTACTAAGTCCACTAACTATTGAAAAATTGAGCACCTGTCAAATTGTGTGAAGAGTCCACGGTTCTCTTATTTCAAGTTGTTAATTAAAAATTATTATATGATTATGATGTGTATTAAAGTCAGAGTTCATAGTAGGATTAAATGGGCAAGCATAGAGTGAATGAATTTTATGTACATTGCAACATTGAGTTCTTAGCCCAATGCCTATCACATCAGGAGCATCCAGCAAAAATTTGTTGAAGAAATAAATAAACGTTGAATGAATACTATCAGGACAAGTATGAACTCTCTTACTGTTGTAAAAAAATGCTTCACAACCACTTTATTATTCTGTAGAAGTCCATTGTAACATAGTCTAACATTCTGAGCTTTCAAATAACAAGTAGCTGTGACAAGAACAGAAAACTTTTCTGTTCCAAGGTCAGGTACCAGACCCAAATCTAAGGCACAGAAAATAATCACACAAAACCTCCCTGTTAAGTTCACTTGGAAATGACGTGTTGTGTCTTCCTTTGCCTGGAAAAATACCATTATAGTTGGTCCAGTTCCTGATTTAAAGAACACAGAAGTTGAAAAAAGATGAGGCCCTGGAAGAAATTTCTGGGACCTGGATCAGGTAAGGGACCAGGATCTTCAACTGTATCTAGTGCTGTATTTCTAAAAATTGGTAATGATGGGGGAAACAAAACACAACCCCCCAAAAAAAACTGAAAAAACATTTGATACATCTTGGCATAGTTGCGAGTGTCTCTTATATTAATATTTGTATTTTTTTGTGTTTACAAATGTCATAATTGAAAATTGAACAAAAACCTCTGTTGTGTCCTAAGGCAAACTGAATACGGAAGAAGTAGGAATAAATTGCTTGTAACCTCTCCATGATATTACCTTAGTTACAGAAAGAATTGCTGAGATTGACTAGGCAAGTAGTTAAAAATGCCATATATACAATGAATATATTAATAATATTATTAAATTAAAGGTAAATGGATGTTAAACCATATGACTCAACCTTCATCTCCATGTTCTAACAGATTTTAATGCTGGGTTGATGATACATTACGTAGGAGACCCCAGGATTGTCTTCCCGCTGGACCAGACTGCATCCAGGCAAATCGCGGGCACATTTTACAATGCCACCTGTATTATGTGCTGAGGACACGCGTACTCGTGCTGATATCTTTCTCATACTAAAACAGTCCCAAGAAGATAAATATTCTTCAAAGGATTGACTCATCCTTTTTTTGTTGTTGCAGAATCTTCACAAATGAAAGTGAAAATAAATTCTCTTTCCAGAAAGTATAGCCAAGTTTTACTACATTTAATGTTTTTTTTTTTGTTACAGGGAAAATTCACATGTTTGTAGAAATGAAAAGTTGAAAGTATCACATGACTTTGACTTGCTAAAGTAACATTGATTTGTATGTAAGACTGAAATTATATTACTGGAGTATCTGCGGGAGATGGGGGCTGGTGCTTGTACAGGGAGATGGTGGTTCCAGCCCAAGGGGAATAGGGTTCTGGGAACCAGGAAGGACAGAGGAGTGGTGGGATCTGTGATTGGCCATGACATGGAGCAGGGTCTGGGCATCGATGCCTGGGCACTGAGCATTACGCATCACGGCCTTGGGAGTTGCAATGAAAGAGGTGGGCACTCTGCTTTCCAGTGGGCCATGGGAGCTAGAGCAAGGAACCTCACAACGCATCTGATGGTGATCTTGTGGGCCTGACTGGAAGGTGCCTCTCTCATGTTTCTCTGGAGTGTCTGGCTCCTAAATTTTGCTCTAATATCAGGAGAGTGATAAAGCTACAAGAAGAGAAAAGATAGATAGATAGATAGATAGATAGATAGATAGATAGATAGATAGAGAAATAGCTTGTGGTCCTGAGAAAGGCCTTAAAGTTAGATATAATTTTATTCAAAAAGATAAAGAGATGTGACTTTTCTTGTGTATTGTGAGCAGTACAGTAAACTATGCTGGTTTTAAAAATACTATAAAAACCTGAAAAACAAAAGTTCTTTTCCTTAGAAAAGCTATATAGCTTTTTCCACAGATAATGAATGAGTCTTTGGACAAAATTTAATATCTACTGTCAATTTTCATCTGTGTGGAATGGGAAGAGAATGATTCCACCTTAACACAATACGGAGATACCTTAAAGTGTACGTGTGCGTTGGTGCATGGGTGCACACATGCACACTCTCTCCCACAACTATTACCAGAGGAGAAGTCGCCCTCGAAAACTGTCGACGTACTAACAAATTCCTCGTGGAGGAAAAGCAAGGAGTGGAATCATGAATTAAGTGAAATCCCATCCTATGCTTGTATAGAAAGAACATGACATTGAAATGGCAGCAGAAGTTAAATGAGCAACATGTGTTTTGGTCGATTTCTTGGCCTCGTTCAATTCCGCTGTCTTT